>KZ874722.1:14697-27180 GCA_003456935.1 Machilis hrabei
TGTTAATTGTGGTTCTTCTGTGTGATTTCCTAAAGTTTGAAGATGGGATGGAAAAGGAATGTCATTTTTTTAATAATTTTGACATTAACATTGCATTCAAAGTTTTTGTGTTTTGATTTAGGCCTATACATTAAATGATTAAATGCCAATTAATAGACTGCTGTATTTTTATATTAAGTATAGCCTACATTTTTGTAGGCCTACTCGTAGCTCATGGCTTTAAAAAGGTATATGTTGACTAGTATAGGGATCAGCTGTTAAAGTTAGCTGACTGTTTTTGATTTAAAAAAAAATTACTTGCTACTCATTGTGTCAAATTNGCAAATGTATCCCTATTTTTTTTAGCTTTACCATACCAATAAATAGTTGGTGCAGAATCTACACAATCCTGAATGCACCTGTTTTGATATAGTTCATGAAACAGTATCGTTTTTCTTGTGTTAAAAGGAAGAAGACGGCGAAGTGATGTGGCTGACGACCAGCGAGGCTGCGTCTCTGAGCGTAGAGGAGGTGACGTCTCGGTTGAGGGCCGACCTGCGGACTGGACTTCCGTGGCGCGAGGCAGAGTTGCGGCGTCAGTTGTCAGGTTACAATGAATTCACGGTTCATGAAGAGGAACCCCCTTGGAAGAAGTATATTGAACAGGTAATCTTTGAAAGAAATGTATATATATATATATATGCTTTTGTTTTAAGTTGCAAGTACAGTTCATTAAGCCTTAGTTATTGAATGAGGTGCTAAAACCATTTTTTTCTTAAAATGGTATTTTTTTTTGTGCCTGCATTTTGTGGCTATGCTATTTTCCTTTTTAGGATTTTATATTGTGCTAAAAAGAAAATGTGCCTTACTTTGTTTATTTGCAAACTATGCTTTAAATTGCAAAAATATACTAAGGTCAGTCTTTTTTTTAGTACATGTTTAACTAAAAATGTTCATAGCAAATGCCTAGTACAGTAGAGGAGTTTGTTGTAGCTACCTACCTCCCACAACAAGATTATTGAAAGTTTCATGTTGGGAGTAGTAGAATAGCCCAATTCAAGGAATATCTAAAGTGATTCTCTAGGAAAGTTTCTATCGGGTAGGAGACTTATTGTAGAAGACAACCAATCGGACACACTCGTGGCCAAAGAGTCGCTGACTAGCACACAGAAGGTAAATTTAGTCTTAAGTCAGCTGCTGCAGCACAGCTATCGACCATTCCTTGCTGAATGTCGCACCATGTTTTGTCTTTACAGATTCATTAGATCTAGAGCATCTTTGAAAATTAATTTAGTTAAATGGATGATTTTGGACAGAAATAATAAATTGTAAGTGCAAATACTTGATTTTTATGTTAAGTTAGGTGATTATTAAATCCTTATTAAAGAAAATGCAATTTAAATCGAGGCTTGTAGTAGTCGCAATTGCTCTGGAACTAACGGGACGTTTATGTTTACACTCCGATGGACAGTAAGCTAAACTCAATGGGGATAAAAGCGAGTCTACGGAACTCTTTTGTAATACAGCGTCGTGGCCGTCGCATTTAATCGTAAACGAGATCCTTTTATGAAACTCCTTCAGAAATCTTGTCACGGATGTGGCCATTAGCCAACCGGCTTTCGCAATAGAAGTCGTAGGTTCCGTTCCTACGTGAGGCTGGATGTTGCGAATGTCCTTCGTCTCTGTTTGTCTCGTCCATTCATAAGTGGGTAAAAATAAGCATTATTCATAGTCTTGAAATGACCCATATTGTGTTGATGATAGGATGTAAAATATCAAGAGATCAACATCTTGGTAAAAATCGTGAAGCTTAATATTTTTTTTTTGCCATTTTTGTTGTAATGAATAAAAGGTTGCGCTTTTATTGCGTGAAATTTCTTACGGCTTCGTGGGTTATAAGGATTGGAGATGGTGGAAGTTTGTATTGTCAGTATTTGCTATTATCGTTGTTTCACCTAAAATCGCCATTGGTGTACCTTGTGTTTAGAGCCTCTATCACAAAATGGAATATTGCAAGGTTTGTTGAGAAATGGTATTAAAAAAATATATTCAGGGTGATTCTGAATGACCATGCAATATTTAAATAAGGAAGGATTGCCCCCCCCCCCCCCCCCCCCCCCCCTCCCCTACTGAGCACATTGATATAGGGAACTTAAGCCAGCTTAAGGAGATATGGGCTTCAACATTTAAAACATTTTAAATGCTGCCATTTTAAAAATATGGATCTGATACAAATTTTAGTTCTTGCCAAATAGCGAGTGCTTAAAACATGCTATTCAGCGATACCCATATTGTGCATGTCTTATTGTAATCTTTTTTTATTTACGATATTCACTATTTTGGCTCAGGACTTGCTTTTCGCAACTTAGCCATCTAGAGAAGTGTAAACTGGTACGTTTGTAATAAAGTAATATTTGTAAAGTCATTCAGAATACACCCTTACACGTTCCAAGACATTTGTGGCTACAATACGTTATACCTACGGTGTCATTGAAAAATGTAATTAAATCAGAACTCCATCAATTACAATCAGGCATGCACAATATGAAGTCTTTTGAATGATCCTCCATAATTTTCCCAAGCTTTCGCAGTACAATTCTTATACGATTATTGTTCCTTTAGTAATGAATTCCACCCGCAAAACAACTTTTCTAGTCTAAACAAACTGTGACCATGAGCGTCCTGGCAGAAAATGTTTGCTTGAATTGTATGTTTTGGCAGATCACTATGAACCCAGTTTGTGGACTGTTTCTTGGTTTCAGCATTTGTGTAGTAACGATGTCATCATTAACTTCATACCACCCAGTACACATCAGTCAGCATTTGGTACACCAATTTGACAATGCAGTCTTTGACATAATTTTATACAGTGCTGTACATGAAATATGTGGAAAATGCACAGACAATTAAAAACTTTGAATCGCAGCTTTTGTCTTTCGCTTTGTCGACAAGCTCGCCATTCACAACCGACAGACGACCACTATGTTTCTTACCTTATGCGGGTTTGTTCGGTCGTAAATAAACTGCCTAAACTTATTGCCGCAGTCTCGCCTTCTTCACTATGCTAGGCCCGTAAACTTTACGTAATTGATGTTGTTTTTTGGCCGCACTAATATTTTTCACCATCAAAAAACATATCAAGGTGCGAACTTCGCTATATCTCAACGTTGAACATCAACGGTGATACAGACTGGGTGATGTTTGGCTTCACAGAGAATCGCCCTTAAGCTGCTGCGCGTGTGGAAACCCAATCGCATCAGTCTCCTGGTTGGCTTGCAGGACTGTTCTTACTTTCTGAATGAACCCCGTTCGTAAAAAACGTAAACACATACCGATGCAGTAGAACCCGGGTTATCTGAACTTCGCTTAACCAAAATCCGGATTAACCGAAATGGCACGAACTTACTTTTTTTAAATTTTGCTTGTTTATTATCAATGTGCTGTTAATAAAACATAGGAGGAACATTGCAACCAAAAAAACGTGATGAAAAAAGTTCAACCACAGATATGGGACTATTTTTAAAGCAGTTCGTAACTTAATACGTATAGTACGTGAAAGTGACGTACACTTTTCATTATCGGCATAGTAGTCTAGTACTGTAGTAGTAAAATGTGTTTTGGATAAATCTAGTAGTTTCTTTGCACCTTTACAATGAAAATCAAATTTCCGGATTATCCGAAATCTAGCCTTTTTTTTTGTAGTTGGGGAATCTACTGATAATTTTTTGTTTTTGTGTACATTCTTGGAGAGTTTTGTTAAAAACTAAATATCAGTAGCTGATGACTAAATGTTGAAAACCACTGTGCTGCTAAATTCATGTAACTATTGTGACACATACAGTAAAAATTAGAAAGAAAATAGTGGAAACAAAACATATGGAAAGGTGCAGACTGATTAATACAATTTCTTTTCTGTTTTCAGTTTAAAAACCCATTGATCTTGCTTCTGTTGGGCTCAGCAGTTGTGAGCATCTGCATGCGGCAATATGATGATGCTGTTAGTATAACTGTGGTAAGTAGACATTTGGTGCTTGCATGACTTACACCCAACAAAAAGGATAGAGAAAATAAAGTTATAATATTATTGACAGACAAACATCAGGATTTGTTTGTAAAAGATAATATTAAAAGGCAAGGTTCTTGCCGTACTCATATAAAACAATGTGCTACGATATTTCATCAACCAACCGGGACGACTTCCTCGGGCAGAAAATTGTCCAATGATTCACAGACACAAAGAAAATAATCCGAAAGTTACGTCGGAAGTACAAACTTTTAAAAGACGTGTAGAGTTTTTGCTGGTGGGAGGTGTATGTAGATTACATTGCAATGTCCCTCAAGAGAGCCACTAGATGCCATCGAAGCTGAAGTGCATCACCTTCGAATGAATATTATGGTAACCGTGTTGTTGGAAAAGTGCTTCCGACATTAAGCAAACTGCATAAAACNTACTAGTTCTTCTGGGGTGGGTTGCAAGAAATAATATTAAGCAAACTGCATAAAACGTACTAGTTCTTCTGGGGTGGGTTGCAAGAAATAATATTAAGCGTAACACCAAATTGACGTCTAAGACGGACGACGCATTTTTCGAACTTTGTTTATGCTCCAGATTTTTCTTCAACCCACCCTTTGTCACCAGTTGGGATTACCTTTCTAAGGCTATTTTCACACACTGGCACTGGGGGCAATGTATTCAGATTGAAACTTACACACACAGCGCTAGGGAATGCAGTCTGAGCTGAAGTTGGCAAACCAAATGTCGGACATGGTGCCGGTTGGGAGTGGCAATGTTTCCTTATCGGCACTTGTCCACGTGCATCTAAATTACTCGTGCCGGCGAACAGTTTGTTGGTTTTCATTCAGTCTTCTCTCTGTTTGCGTAACATATAGTTTAATTTTTGTCTGATCTGATTTTGTGCACTTTTTTGTGTCCTTAAGATGACCAAACTATTCAGGTACGACATTCTTGTGCTAAACTTTTCAAAAAGCTTAAAGAAACTTCCTCCCATATAATCAACAGTTAAAAGAAGGGTGTACCCAGTATTACTGTTTTTAACGGTTTCTGTATCGTCTCCTAAGGCACAATAGCACAAGAAAATACAGTCTGTTGATATTAGGACACGTCTTACTTTTTGAAAAGTCAAAATAAAACTGGCTATCGACGAACACGTCAATGTTCGGGGACTGTGCCAGCTACGATTTAGCCGGCGTGTGTGAAAGTGCCCTAATGGTATACAGCACGTGTACAGTTTACATGTTAACTGCAGTTAAAAAAATAAATTAAAAAATGTGATGGCTGAAAAAAGGTGTTTTACACGTGCTAGCATTCGTAGCTGTTGAAGTTTTTATTGAGACTAGTCCATTTCTATTTGCAGGCTATTGTTATTGTCGTGACCGTTGCTTTCGTCCAGGAATATCGTTCGGAGAAGTCGTTAGAAGAACTGACGAAGCTAGTGCCTCCCTCGTGTCATTGGTAAGAACAGATCTGCCTCGATGTTTTCTAGTTTGGTACGTGAACGTTTAATGTTTATGTCGACGTATTTGTTCGTTTCAGTCTACGAGAAGGTCAAGTAGAAACATTCCTTGCGCGTAACCTTGTTCCTGGAGACATAGTGTACCTGAATGTGGGTGATCGTGTTCCTGCAGATCTACGTTTGTTTGAGGTAAGACTGCTTATGGACAATTTTTGGGTGAAATTCAATTTCTTGTTTTTTCAAGGCCACTTTAAAGTTAAATAAACACAACAAAGCTGTTTTTTATGTTCATGATGTTTCGGTCCAGTTTATTTTGACCTTTTTTTAGTGTTAAAATTATATTTCAAAAGATGAGCGTAAAACTTTGACATTGTAGACAGCGACAACAAGAAATGCTGCGCCACGATGTTGAGGAAAGATTTTTGAAGTGGCGCAGGGTGATACGTTTTCCATTTGTACCTTTATTGACAGTAGACAGTAGTAACTGAAAATGTTGTGAAAATCATGACATCGTGCATTTTAACTAAAGAAGAGAGTAAATGGTGTTGGTCACCGCTTGTCCAGAAATCGCTCTTCTGGACAACAATTTGCTCTATATCTGGCTTACATGGAACAAATCTGGGAAATTGGATAGTGAGAGAGAGACACAGAACAATGTCTTGTGTTGATTATGATGTAAAGTTTTCTAAAACTAATTAAAATCTAGTGTATAATTTGGTGAATTTGCCAAATTACACACATTAGATTTTAATCAGTTTTAGAAAACTTAACACCAAAATAAACACAAGGCTTTGTTCCATGTCTCGCTGATTAATTTTGTTTATTTGCTCGGCATAAGCCAGAAATTAAGATTTATTCGGGAGTGTGATTTTTGACCTGGCTGGGACCACTACCCTTAAGAGTCTGCTATACTTAAAGCACGGGAAATGACTATTTTAGTCGCGTTTTGGGTCGCTATTACCAAACAAAGACCGAAATGGTAAAAGTAGAACACTACCTCGCTTCAAAATTCTTCCCTTTACTCGCTGGTGCGCGATTTGTTAAAAACTAAGTGTAGTAAGTGGGCAATCACAGTTCTAACAAAAAGAACGTCCGATTTAAATTAGGACTCGGATTGCGCACTTAATACAGTACGCCAATAGTTTTTAACAAATCGTGCACGAGTGAGTAAAGTGAAGAATTTTGAAGGGAGGTCATGTTCTACTTTTTCCATGTCGGTCTTTGTTTGGTAATAGCGACCCAATATGTAAGTAAAATAGTCATTTTCTGCACTTTAAGTAAAACCGACTGTTAAGGAGCAAGTGTTAGTGATATCGATTAACAAGGTGTCGAGAGAGTGTGAACTGAAGTTCTTTTTTGTTTTATTATAGGCAATAGATTTAGCTGTAGACGAAAGCAGTTTCACGGGCGAAACGGAACCTTCTCTGAAGGTGACTACTCCCATTTTAAAGTCCAACGGACACACGTCTAAAAAGAACATCGCATTTCTCGGAACGTTGGTGCGTTGCGGCAACGGAAAGGTGAGTCGGAAAGTCTTTTTTGTCGACCTGTCCACGTACAAACATTTGTGTTAAACTTTTTTTAACTGACTGTGGATAAATTTCAGGGCATTGTGGTCAACACCGCCGAGAATTCAGAGTTTGGAGAGGTGTTCAAGATGATGCAAGCAGAAGAGGTAAGTTTCGTGCTGCTTCTTTTGCAGATTGAGTCTTTAGTTTGTCCCTGGACACAGGCCACTGTCCAAAGATGGCTTTCAGTTGTTGTCCGAGTGTTCTAGTTGTACGTTGTGTAATGGAATAGTGATAGGCGTGCACGTAGCTTGTGAAGTCCAAACATATCTGCCGTTACAGCTGTAGTGTTCCAGTTTTAATCCAATCAACTCGATGTCTCTGCTGGATTCCCACACATCATGCAGTGCATATATTGTTACTGTCAGATAACAAATTGAAATGGGTAAACGTGTCTGGATATATGTAAGGCTACATATATTAACGGTTATTTAGGCAGAATGTGGCGTGGATTGAAAATTAATAGTATTTGGAAATACCGTCTGTTGCTGCCATCTGAGGGTCTGATTACAAACTTTGGCAGGTGACTGAACAAAAGTGCATCAACGGTCATCTCTTCATGTAGTGAAAACCATCGTTGCTCACATGTGATTCTCGTGTCTTCACTGATGCTCTGTCCTGGGGCCGACTCCTAGCCCTGAAAATAAAGGGTCGTGCTATCGAGCAATCCACGCTAAGGTATGAACGTAGGTGTCTTCCAGGAGGTACGTTAAAAGTGGGGTACCAGCGATAAGTGTTCGATGTAAAAGAACCCACAATCAGCAATGTGTCATGTTGATTACATTTCTTCATCTTGCATATAAAATGAAGTTACATATTTTGTTTGAATATAGCTATTCATGCAGTTAATTCTTATTCTGAAAGAAAATACCTAAATCTCTTGTATTCTCTATTTCTATGTTATTTAAGAATATAGATTACTGCCGCAATTATCGTGTATTGTGTTTTATCCAAATTGCACACTATTCTCTATGTGATTACAAATTACTTTGTTTCTTTTTCCACAGTCTCCAAAAACGCCACTTCAAAAAAGCATGGACAGTCTCGGAACTCAATTGTCGTTCTACTCGTTTTGCATCATCGGAGCCATCATGGTTCTCGGATGGATGCAGGGGCGGCCCATTCTAGACATGTTCACGATAGGTGTCAGGTGAGTCACGGCAGTTAAAAGCGAACGTTCGAGTGCACCTCGAGTTTGCGATGACCGTGTTGTCTTTTTGTCGCAGTCTTGCAGTGGCTGCGATTCCAGAAGGACTACCCATCGTCGTCACCGTGACTTTAGCCCTCGGAGTTATGCGTATGGCCAAAAGAAAAGTGATCGTCAAGAAATTGCCGACCGTGGAAACTCTTGGTGAGTCGACTCGTACTGATAACTGGTGGCGACCGTACTTATTTATTACGTGACAGCGTTTTGGTAATCCGCCGTTTTATTTTTGTAGGCTGTGTGAATGTGATTTGTTCAGATAAGACCGGGACAATTACTAAAAACGAAATGACCGTAACTGCCGTCGTGACGGCCGAAGGGTACTACGCAGAGGTAAGGAGCACACGAGCTTTGGCATGTTGAACCGATTGTGTTATTGATTGTATTTAATGCTAAAGCTGTTTGCTTTGTTGTAGGTCACAGGCACTGGTTACAACGCCCACGGAGAAGTAGTCATTCGCAAAGGAGACCATTACGCAAATGCTAAAAATGCAGTCTTTCAGATGTTGGAAGTAAGTNAAGATGTATTTGTTTACCCTCTTAATATACAGTACCAGCATCGATTCTGTCGTACCCAAACGAAGCGTAGCGCGCAATTTCGTTTCGCTTAAAACGCAAATTTTCGTTCACTTACCAAGCTACGAAAAATTAAATTCGCTATTACGTCTTTCAGGCGAAGCCTGAAAGACGTAATAGCGAATTTAATTTTTCGTAGCTTGGTAAGTGAACGAAAATTTGCGTTTTAAGCGAAACGAAATTGCGCGCTACGCTTCGTTTGGATACGACAGAATCGATGCTGGTACTGTAGCTTGGTAATGAACAGTGCATAAGCAAGATTAAAAATTCGGACATTGTTATTTCACAGACTTAGTCGTATTTATTTCGGCAAACATTATGTATCTCCTNTAGNTTGGTTAGTATAACGTGTTCACNGAGAACGGTATTAACCACCTCGCACGACCACATATACAGCATATTTAGTAATAAGGGAAAGTGCGTTACTAATTGTAATTGTACAACGTTTTATTTAACTTGACTTGAGCGTTGTATGTTTTGTTTCGTCTTTT
The DNA here is from genome assembly GCA_003456935.1 of Machilis hrabei. NCBI lineage: Eukaryota > Metazoa > Arthropoda > Insecta > Archaeognatha > Machilidae > Machilis > Machilis hrabei. The sequence goes on from KZ874722.1 coordinate 23,990, forward strand.
TCAAAATCATTTTAAACCGACTTCCGTACGTCCTAGAGTGCTAAAATTCGGTATACAGCTTTACTCCACGATACAGTCCTTTCTGTTAAAATTTGACAGGTCGATGTCGTTCCCTTCCCGAGGTATGGCAATCGAAGTATTTACATAACGGAAAATGTTTTGCGATTACGACGTTTAATACGATGTTGAAATATATTTGGTTGCCGTAACAACGAAAAATGTACTGCTTGCTGTGTGTTTCTAGTTTAACAAAATAGAAAGTACGGTAGAAGTAATGCTGNTTTTTCCAGTCTTATGGGCAATAGAAGTTTTGAGAAGTGTTTCAACACGGAAATTAAGCACTTCTTCAATTGATCAGTTCAGGTATGAGCTTAATGAAGTTAAAGATATAATTTTCATCANAGAATGGGCAAAAGGTCGGATCCGTAAAACGAAGTTTTTATATTTTACTCGCTGTTCATTGTTTTTTGGATGTTATGCAGATTGACGTTTCAACCACATTACAATGGTCTTCATCAGGGTTGTTACACAGAAATGTCACAATTTTCTGTTGAGTTTTCAGTCATTGTATTGATAACTGTATTAAGCTGTGTTGTTTTGGTACTTATTTTTGCTGCAGGCTTATCACTTGTCTGTCTCTGATGCTTTCTGGTTTTTAAGCGCCAACTTCCACACCGGGTACAGGAAGAACCCATCTTCACGATTCAAATATTGATGTTTTTTTTTATAAATTGCTACGGATTCTTAAACGAGTCGTTGACAGCGCTTTGCACTTTTTACCAGTATTTCAGTTTTGTCGAAATTTATCACGTGGTCGAACGCGTGTTAAATATAGAGTCCGTATATAATCGATGGCTGTGAAAGCTTAAGATGGAAATTAAAATAAAAATATTAATTTTTGTTACACGTTTACGTGTAACAAATATAAAATAAATGTCTTGAAAGTGAAAATATTTACTTTATAAATTAACCTGTTCATGCTGTAGATGACGGTGAAGCTTCTGATGANGAGAGTTCTAGAATTTCCTGTTAGCTTTGATGATGTTTTGAAAAATGTTGACAGCAGATTGGTCATTTTATGATAATCCACAATGCTAATATTAATTAATGGACGAGTGGAAACATTGTGAAAGAAATTTCCAACACCCAACTTTGGATGGGAATCAAACCCATTAGTTTTGGTACAAGAATCTCTTGACTGACCAGCTGGTCCATTATGATAGGCTGATTGATATTCCTGATAACTTGAAACTGCTCATCCAGATGATTACAAAGCAGTCGATGTTTAACGGTTTTAGAGGCGTGTAAGTAAAAAATAAATATATACAGCCTACAGTCGAACCTGTCTAATTCGAAGCTGAAGGGACCACAACAAAATTTCGAACTATCCAAAAATTCGAATTGGAAACATTATCTAAAAAATACAGTATTGTAATGCATGTACATTACTAAATCGGTAATTTATTTTTCATTTTTACATGAATCAATAATTTTTTAAATACACAAGTTTGAAATTTTTAATTGTTTGGTTGAGTTTATTCTACAGTATTCATTTTGCGAATTCTTGAAGCGTGTTGAGAGGAAAAGAGATTCGCCCTCAACATACCACAGTAGTTCCTGCATGTGATGCAATGCCTCAGACGATGTTGGAATTATTGGCTTCTCTGCAAGTTCTTGTCGCTCCTCTTCTTCATCAGAAGAGTTGTCGTAACTTCAGCCCAAATTTCTGCATCTATCAGCTCACCACAGACTGCCACATTTTCAACCAGATTAACAAACTCTTCAAATGAAACTCCTGCTTCCTGGCCTATGTCTTCTAAGCTGAATGGTGCTAGAAAGTATTTTTCCACAAAGTCTTGGAACAATAGTAACAGTCAACGAACGCTTGTATTGTAACGGGAGCTGCCTTGATTTCTTTTACTATATTTACAAGGGTCGTTCGGAAAGTAAAAAACGTTTTGTTATACAAAGATATTTATTAACAACACTACAAAAACAGAATACACACTCTTTGCCACATACTTTCAAATACTTCTGCACATAGTCGCCTTGGACATTGAGGCATTTGTCGGTACTCGACACCAGTTTATGTAGTCCCTCCTCTTACCGTGCGGCCGCCTCTTGATTTGGCCAGTCCATGGCAAGTTCCTGAAAGTCCTTATCGTCTGCAAAGCGTTTACCAGCAAGATGTTCCTTCATCTTCGGAAAGAGGTGAGGTCCGAAGGTGCCAGGTCTGGACTGTAGGGAGGATGGTCTATTGTCTCCCAATGGAATTCATCATTCAACAAGGTCTGTTCGCCCATTCTTAAACATTATGCACCACTGGCCGCGTTCATAACGCCTTCGCCAGAGACTGCAACAAGTCTACGATGAATGTCGGAGGGCCTAACGTTTTCCGCCTGCAAAAACAGAATTGCGCCTCGCACTTCACAGTTGGTAGGACTTGCAATCGGTGCATTCATTGTCATGGCTCGTTACACTTGCCATGTGAATAGGTCCGTGGTATGAACTGCACTAGACAACCGTACACCACGGCGAACGAATGACTGGCTGCTACGAAACGGTTGCGTGGGCTGTATGCGCAAATATTCTTTATTTTCCGAACGACCCTCGTACTTTCAAACTTTCGACGAATATTTCTGAAAAATAGTTTGAATTAAACAAAAGAAATTGAAAAAACAAGTAATTTTTTTATATATTTTTTTAATACAAACGTCAAGGGACAGAGCTAAAACTTCGACGTAACCACAAATTCAAATTAAATAAGTTCGAATTAAACGGGTTCAACTGTAGTAGGGTTTTAATTCAATTTAATCAGAAGAGCACCGTTCTCTCGTATAGGTTGGTTGCGTGTGTAACAACGCAGTCATCATGGGCGACACGCTTTTAGGTCAGCCGACAGAAGGTGCAATACTGGCAGCTGCGTACAAGGTACGTGAACGTAAGATCTCGTAGTTGGCAGGGTGTGTTCGTGGATGCAAGTTGTGTGTGTAATTCCAAGCNAATGTTTGTTTTTTCAGAACGACATGTTTGGGGTGAGAGAAAAATACATTCGTCTGCAGGAATACCCGTTTAGTTCGGAACAGAAATTGATGGCTGTGAAGTGTGTGATGAAGGACAAAGATGTAAGTACCAGTTTTATTGATGGTACTGGAATTAAATTATTTCGTGCTGTCATATACTTTGTTTTC
>KZ874722.1:32366-43276 GCA_003456935.1 Machilis hrabei
AAGAAAAGCGGATGTGACGTCGCCAAAACGGCCGATTTTTCTTGCGGGTTGTGTGTTGCGTAGGGCTTGCATAAGTGTGGAATGGGCATAACGCAGAACAACAATATGTATCTTAATAATTCATATCTTATCTTCTCTCTCTTTTAATGTAGCATTCTCGTTTTGTCAGCCTTTTGTAAAAAAAAAGAAGATATATATTCTTCTTTTTACAGTGTTGCCACATTTACCACAATTTTGAAAAATTCGGTTATCTCGGAAATGGGGCCACTAAAAAAAATTTTTTTACTCCTGAATATAGTTTTGTATCGGCACTATCTACATCCCTTAAAGTTTGTCGGTGAGGTCCTGTTACACCCTGTATATATGTATGTAGCTAATTATATATTGATTGTGAATTGTGGGTACCAGCAGCAACATAAAACTGCATTATGTATCTGCCTTTACTCTTTACATAAAATAATGAACTTTATTTATAAAATATGCTTGTCATAATTATCATACTAGTTCATAGCAGTACAAACTATAAAAAAAAAACTGACAGATTAGGAAGGATACATTGACATGGAATTTNATCTATTCCTAAAGTCTGTCAATTTTATTTCTAAAGAAAATGGGTTTTAAAAGAAATGCACAAAAGTGATTTAAATCNATGAATCCTGGTTAAGACGCAGCACATATACAGACNTGACGGCAAGCATTTCTGATGTGAAGGTGCTAACGCAAATGATAGGACATGTTGTTAAAATTGTTTGGTGTAATATGCGGAGTATTTTCTGCAGAAATAATTGCGTAAATAAAACGGTCCACTCGTTACATTTTTTTTATGGTAGATAAGAGCCAGTGTATGATGCATTTTCTAAAATTTCCACGTACAATTTGTTTTCCAGTTGTTGGCATGGCACGGGGCAGTTCCCTTCAAGATCTCGTGTACCTGGGTCTCGTGGCCATCTGTGACCCNCCTCGTCCGTTTGTTCGCGAATCGATTCAGCTGCTGCAACAGTCTGGTGTTCAGGTCAAGATGGTCACTGGAGATGCACAGGAAACGGCAACGGCTATAGGTAAAAATTCAAAACATACGTGTTTTGTTAGGTTTTTTCAAGAATAGTCTAGTTTCTGGCGTGTGTCGTGAGTTTTGAGTACGAATGAATCCTTTCATAGTACGGGTGACTTGTCCAAAAAGTAGCCTCAATGCCATTAGGGAAAGATTGTTGACTAATTATTATAATTTACATTGGAATGGATGCCGAGTTTAGTAAGCTTGTGGCTGTCTTGCGTTTGCAATTTTTCTTTTAGGCATTTGACTTTTAGCGGAAACGTGTATAACTTGTAGTTTGGAACTAAAAATTAGTATCAGGAACAGCTGTAATCTTGATCTTGATAAGAAGCAATTTTTTAAAATTGGTAACGGTGCAAAATTCATAACATTTGGTTTTAATCATATTCTAATGTAATCATGATAATAAGTTTTATGTTTGGGCCATACACATTGCATGCACTGCACACACGGCCTGCACGTGCCGGATTGGGAAAGTTCAANTATGTGATCTCCATGATGGCATTCACAGAAAACACCCTGCACGTTTCTGGTTGCTNCTGGTAAATACGCTAGTAAATATGATTTTAACTTTTCTTTCCGTGACGCTAGTATCCTCTTTGCGTTTGGTGCATACTTTCCGAATAAGTAATAACGATATTAATTATGGTTGTGTTTTCGAAATATAGAAGAAGAACGAAATCAGCACACGTGCTTAAAAGCCTATTTACGATTAATTAGAAATCTAGAAAACCCCACCTAACGTAAAAATAATAATTAATTTCAACTAAGAGAAGTAATTTTTTGTGTGTGCTGTTGTTGTATATATAAACAAACTACTTAAGTGATACCCAGTTTCAATGGTAGATGGCATTCATGTGTTGCTGTAGTTAGTCAGCGTTGTAGGGTAATAGATGGCGGGCTGGCAGCACATTGGATTTTCTGTCCGTCAGAAGCGATGTTCGTGAACGGGGTAGTTTTTACTAGCGAGCAGGGCTTGCGTGCATTGCATTGCGATGTGTATATCCCGGGCTTAAGTCAGAGCAGGTTCTTTCCTTACTCCAAGCTGAATATCATACTTTTACATCTTGCATTATGAATACAATATTTTGTTTGTCTATTAAATACACCTTTATCGGGCATAGAAATATCGAATGCGGGCATAGAAATATCGAATGCTTACATGTGGTGAATAAAATACCATCATCAGCAGGTGAAAGTTGTAAACAGCTGATTTGCTTCCGAAATTTGGCTGGCATATGCAGTTTATGGATACAATTTTGCCCGAGAAAAATATGGGTGCAAAGTGAGGGGTTCATGTCAGCTGATCTGCAGAAACAATTACTATGGAGTTATCAGCAGATGGATAATGGTGGTATTATTATAGTAACTGCATAAATTTCACCTTTTTGGAAATCCAGTTTGTAAAAGCATCACATTTGAAGTACGTCTCTTTGTTAAGGACGTTGACGATTTCTCGCAGCTTAGACCTGTTATGCCAGTTTTACAGTGGATCAGGACAACTGTAACCCAACATTCAACTTCCTGTCGTCGAGCAATCGTAACTCTGAAGCAGACGTGGTCGTCGACCGTGGCCCGTGATTTTGCCACGGAATAGGTAGTCCGTAACCGTTCAGCACTAACGTTGTACAAACCGGTTCGTATTGCCGAGTGCCAGAGCTGAAGCATACGTGTAAAACGAAGAAGAGAAAACTAAAGCCTAATAATAGATAGCGGACTTGTAATCGACTTCTTCCAAGCCGAGGACGTACGTCTCTATGTCTCCGAATCTTAATGCCGTCGAACCTTCTTTGTCCCTCTCCAGATGGCAGCACAGCACCAGACCGAGGTTGGCTATCGTTATCGGGAGCAGTCGATTTGTGTGACGAGGAAATGGAACCGTGTTATTGCTGCAGGAAAACAAGGGCTTGGTGCAAACAAATTGGGCTTCACCTAGTGCAAAGAATTCTTTTAAACNCCAACGTTTTATATGNAAACAAGGAGAACACAGTTTCAGTTGAGGACTTCAATCTCCAGTGCTTGCTGTGCTGAAATTCTGGAAAAGAATTCAATTCAATGTGCAGCAATGAATCTTTCTAATATTCAGCCCATGAACACTATTGGATCATGCAAAACTGTCTTGTGTCAATTCCACCAACAGGAAAGAAGAAACGACTATAGGACAGATGTGTTGTGTGTATAAAAAAATANCAACAATGTTCAAATAAATTCCTGGGACCCAATTTAATGATTTGGTATTCAGTGTACTTGTAGCTAATAATAGCCTGGTGCAGAAGGGGTTAATGCTGTGAAGTGTTTCAAATGACAAACATGATACTGTTCTTGCCTTATTCCATCCAAGATATTTCGCTCGTTGAGTAAGTGTATTCCATAAGTTTAAATCTTCGTGACCGACTCTGGTTGCTACCTGTAACCAGTATAAAAAAGATGTCAATTTCAAAGCAAGTGATCAATTAGTCAAACAATTGTAAACCATTTGTACTTTGATAAAGCCAGAGGAAAATCTGACAAGGGAAGGGTCAGACGTTCAAGTCTCTGATTCGAACGAAACTTGGTGAACTTGCAGTCCTCGATACAAACGACTATTTGTCCTCTCGAGCCTTTATGAGAATTAGGCCTATGAACGTTCGGCATTTATCTTGTAAGGCCTTGGAATACGCAGCCTCCAGGTAGCCCAGTGCACGAGGCGCTAGACTCCGAAACACTGGGTTGCTGGATCGATTCCCGGCCGATGCAATTTTTTTTTCTCTTGTTTCAGCGTTTTTTAATACTTCATGCGTAATACTACCTATAAATGCCAACATAGGTAAAAATTAATGGGAATAAATAAAAAAACGTTAGATGCGCTAGATGCCGAAGTACTCTTAGTTTTTACTGTTTTTATGATAAATATTAGCCTACCTCTAAACCGTCCTTTGTGATGATCAAATAATGTATTGAAATGTAGAATATAATAAATTTATTTTTAAGTGTAATTCTTCCATGTCATTTACAAGTAATTTGTATTTGTTATTCATTTTTCCTATGTTGGCATTTATATGTAGTATTACGCATGAAGTATTAAAAAACACTGAAACGAGAAAAACAATTGCATTGGCCGGGAATCGATCCGGCAACTTAGCGCTCCAGAGTCTAGCGCCTTGTGCAGTGGGCTGCGTATTCCAAGGCGTTGTAAGATAAATGCCGAACGTTCATAGGCCTAATCCTCGTAAAGGCTTGAGAGCCGTGCCCTATTTGGACAAATAGTCGTTTCTTTTGATGACTGCAAGTTCACGAAGTTTCATTCGAATCGGAGACTTGAACGTCTGACCCTCTCCTCTTGAGCGAAATATTGCCAATTCATTGTAATCCTATTTCAGTTTCTGTCAACATTTAATTGACAAACTTGATGTTGATTAACCAATGTGAACTTTAAAGTGAAAAACTCTAGAGGTATGTCAATGCAGATATGAGCTTCACAAATTTCTGTCTCGTTGGCTGGAATTGTGCAAACTTTAATTAATCCAAAATATTGTTTATCTTGCAGCCTCTATGATTGGAATGGATGTTCTTCATAATCAGTCTGTATCTGGAGATCAGATGGATGAAATGGATGATCAGCACCTGCAGAGGGTCATAGGCGGTATCAATGTNTTTTACAGGGTCACACCGCGACACAAACTGCGGATCGTCAAGGTGAAACTTTTTATTATTTTTTTTTATTGTAAAAGCAGAAAGTTTAAATTTTTTGGTTAAATTGCTATTGCGAACCAAATTTTGAATTTCCATGCAATTGCTTAGCGTGAAATGTTAAACAAAAGAAAGTCTAGTTCTAATAGTTGCATTCGATTGTTCAGGCACTTCAGCATAACGGCATAATTGTTGGCATGACAGGAGATGGCGTTAATGATGGTGTTGCTTTGAAGAAGGCAGATATTGGAATAGCCATGGGGAAGATCGGGACTGACGTCTGCAAGGAAGCGGCGGACATGATATTAGTAGACGATGACTTTCACAGCATTATGTAAGTAGAGTTTTTTCAGTAGTCATATTTTTTTCTGTGCTAATTAGCAGGCCGTTGTCCATCGTCTGGTTAGGTATACTTGCTACGCTTCGAGATGTATCTTTACTCGTCGTCGGGCGTGTTGGAAATGCTGACGAGAATGTCGCTGCGGCTCTGGGATTCAAACCCGTGATCTCGTAATCCAAAGCCGAGCACGTCGTGAGATTGAGTCTGGAGTAAAATTCTCGGCAGTGATTTGAAGAAAATTGATGACGTTTCTTGAAACGTAGCAAGTGTAGCCGATTAATGGAGAAATGAATCGACCATTGTCGTAAAACTGCAAGCGCCTACGCAAGAGGTTTGTCCCAAAAGTGTACGGACGTTCCTAAGTACGACTTTGCAACGTAGCACCTCTTGGATGTATATTGACGCGTTGGTAGTGACCTAGGCTTCGTGTCCGTACTTATTTCGACTGTATCGGTTAATGAGCAAATCGTGCGCTACTGTTGTTTGTGTACTGTCATGTTTTATAACCTCATTACATTTGCTATCAAATTTTGTGTAAAACTCGACAAATCTGCCACCGAGTCATTTGCTTCTTTAACCAAAGCTTATGGAGATGCCAGTGTATCGACACAAAGCTTTCAAAGAGGGCGAGAAAATGATGCCGAAGACGAACCTCGCTCTGGAAGGCCAATGTCGTCAACAAGTGACGAAAATGTGGAAGTGATGGTGAAAGACTGCCGATTGAGTGTCTCAGGATGATTGCAGAAGAAACTGGCTTGGATGAAAATGCTGTTCACAGAATTCGAACAGACCATTTACACATGTCGTGTGAAAAAATTGTGCAAAACTAGTGCCTAAACACTTGTCTGTGGAGCAAAAAGCAAACCGGTTGGAAGTTTGTTAGGATTTGATTGGAAGACTCGAAATCTAGCTCCGTGTGATTTCTACCTCTTCCCTAAGTTGAAGGGTTATCATTTCGGAACTGTGGAAAGCGTACAAAAAATTGTAACCGATGAGCTAAGAACGCTTACGGAAAATTATTGCTGGCAGTGCTACGATCAGTGAAAAAACGTAACTTCTCAAGGGTCATACTTTGAAGGAGATAACTTGTAATTGCAGGAGAGTCCAATATACATTTACAAAATAAATCGGTACACTTACTTTTGGGGCAAACCTTGTATGTAGGTAGAAACGATCATGTAAATAAGATAAGGGAAGTTAAGTGTAGGACGGACGGTTATCTGTGGTCTTTTTTTCCTCTGTCGATTCGGGAATGGAACCGTATACGAGTTGGTGCACTGCACCCCCTGCCAAAGACTTGATGTTGATTGTGAGGTAAGACATAGATGTTTAGATTACAATAGTATTTTTGTGTGTGTGTTTTAAGTAATACGTTGCCTTTTAGCTATAAGATTGTCGTCATCATTTCTTGTGAACGACAGCAGCAATTTGATGCTTTTTGCAGATGTGTTCATTCCAGTGCAACTCTCCAGTTTTTGTAAATACCAAAGAAAAAAAAAATAATCTTGATTTTTGTGATACTTAGAAAAAAAGTTCTAAATTTCTTTCAAAACTGGAGTAGGTAGTATAGTGTGAACTAAAATGGGTAGAAAAAAAACATTATTCCAGTAAAGTCTGCAAGTTGATGCATGGTAGATGAAAATTTGCTTTTGAGAAGTTGTCAACAGAGTAATGTAAGATTAGGTTTCACTATCGTTCTACTTCACTAGGAGAGTAGGGAAAAAGCCGATAGTACCGATAACAGGTACGTTAAAATTGTTGTAGCCGATATATTAAACTGATATATCCCTTACTGGTAGTGGGGAGAAAGCAATGCAAGATTTGGTGAAAGGNTTATAATATAATAAGCTTCGAAATTAGTAGGGAGGCTACATTTAAAAGGAATGAAATTTATTTTATTAAAAAAAGGGGTCGTTATATGGTCTTAACGTAGTAATACGTTTTAATTAAATATGGCAGATTGTAAATCCGTAAATGCATGTAAATTTCTTCTCCATATGTTAGTTTTGTATTTACTCGTATGCCAGAGTACAGCCTCGACTGCAATGGCCGGAGGCAAACTGTATGCGTTACTGCAAACGGCTGAGGGCGTAGTGATACGAAACTTCAGAGATTTAGCCTGCAAAATCCTCAAATAATAGACTTGTTTAATGAACTACTGATAACTAATTAGAAAGAAGAAGCAATAACTATAATAATTACCACACTAAATAAGTACGCATAGCGATACTGAGTCAAGTGTCGGCCAGTCTACGAAAAGCAGACTTGCCAGTGACCAAGTACGAAGCCAACAATGGACGACCGAAGACAACAATTAAAGATATTTGTGTAAAAAAGGAGAGACTTGTAAAGTCTGTCAAATTAGGCCTAATGTTCAATTTATCCACAGATACAAAATTATAACTCCGACGAAACATTAGTCAACAATAGTAGCCGTACCGTGTTAAATACACTGATATTTGGACTTGGCAAGCGAAATTAAACCTCGGATTCACTATTATTCGATGAAGGTGACATTATACGGTAAGATCAACCCAGTTATAATTTTAAACGAGATCTCGACGGGATTGAACATTTTTATAAAAGTTTTCGTCACACCTAGTGGAAGCGGTGAAAGGCAAAATTAATGTTGAGGCCTGTAACTTATTATCAAAATTCCATACATGGTAGCGTCGGACCTTTTAAAAACTGANTATAAATGCAGGGTTTTATTGGGGTTGTAATTAATGTAGGGGTGGGTATGTACCTTATGTGGGGGGGATGAATTTGTCGGCATACGATTTAGATATTAAAGCGAGGTCTCGTGAACTAAATTCGTGGTACAGTTATTTCTGGTTCTCTGATGGAGGGTCTGTGTTTGATCACAGCGGTATGTATTGTGGGGTTTTCTAATGTAAGCAAAACATTTTTGCTACAGGGTTGCGACAAAAGAGGCGACACCGTAGACGTAATTAGCCGAAATAGTGCTTACCGATAGGAGAGTGCTCGATCAAAGTGTGAAAAAAACCACAACAAAAAACTCTAGCACTGAAACAGGAAAATGCGAAGACAAGGGTATATGTTTTATTGATGAGTCTGGACACAAGATACAGAAACTCTCTCCTGGTTATTTAAGCAAAAGAGCAAAAACTGNTTGGTTATTTGAAGTCTAATATTTACTTTATTTAATCCACACAAGTATCAATTAGTGGACATTTAAAAAGTGCTGAATGAGAAGTGTTACTGTCTTATAAAACTCCAGCCTAAAAATATTCTGTTCTCTTAAATTTAAATAAAGTATTAGGTCATTAGAGAACAAACAGAACCTTTGTATTCAGAAATAAACAAAGAATAGCAAAAGCTTGTTACATTTGTCTTTGAGACGAGAGTTTATTGTTTCAAGATAAAGGAACAAAAGTAGGGATGAGAAAGGGAACAACTGTTGCTGATTTCTGCTCATCAGACCGAGAAATTGTTGTATGGGCTGGAAGAATTAAGGGAGCCGTACTCTAAACTGAGTTTTGATAACGTGTCTACATTCATCCTGGAATGACACGTAGGCGACACAGTCGGTCAGTAGCCTCGGGGAAGGGGTTAGAAGGCGTGTCGGTCAAGAACGAGTGTTTCGTGTGTGCAGAGAATTGCTTGGAGGTACACCTTCAGTGTGAGATGCGAACCGAGTGTTTAAATATACTGTCTAGATGTGTGTACGATGATGGATATTCGGCTTTTCTTGTCTGCATGGTTTGATTAAGGATACTTTCTGGTCACCCTGTATGAGCCTTTTTATTTGTAATGAATTGATTTTAACCATTGTATGCAGATCGGCCATTGAAGAAGGCAAAGGTATATTCCACAACATTCGGAACTTTGTGAGGTTCCAGTTGAGCACGAGCATTGCCGCACTGTCTCTGATTGCACTGTCGACGTTGCTGAGCGTTCCGAATCCGCTGAATGCTATGCAAATTCTTTGGATCAACATTATCATGGATGGACCTCCTGCACAAAGGTTTGTTTCTCGATTACTGCATTTAATTGCATTAAAGCCACATTCTGTAATGGAAATTAAATCTTTAACTTACCTGAACACAACAATTGAATTAAGTACTTATTTTCATTGTTGAAATGCTTATACAATCTTAGAATACCCATAACTCTGGAAGGGAACGACGTTGAACGATTATATTTTAGTAGAAAAGAAATTTATCACAGAGCTAAACTGTGTACAAATTTCAGCACTCTAGATCATAAGGAAGGTGGTTAAAAATGAGTTTGAAAAAGTTGAAACAAACGGACAGCACTAGAGTCAAGTTAAATAAAAGATAGTAAAAAGGCTCCATGAAGTTATAAATAAACGAGGAGTCCACAGCAAAAACGATGAGAGTCCTAAATTGAAAAGTTTGAGGAAACAAAGAATCGTGTACCCTGGACAGGTAACTGACCATGTTAACATGAATCTAAAGCACTCAATATTCAGAATGAGCCATACCCTAGAGACCTTGGTACCAGTACGTAGTACTCCTAAAGATCTAACAGATGAGGCTGAAATATCAATTTTGGAAAAAATTGACTCGTCGTTTTTCCCGTGGACTCCTCAAATGTTAATTGCTGGTGAACATTGAAAGAGAGAGAAGAAATATTAGTGAATGGACAGTCCGTCAGTTCTTATTACTTCTCTTCTTTCTTATCAAATAGGAGTCTGGAAAACCACCTTCAAAAAGGGAAGAAATTAATCCATCTTTTCTACTTGAGTATTTAATAGAAGGAAAAGAATTATTGAAAAGCCACCAGTTCCAACTTGTAAAGTATTAAAAAAAAAAAAAAAAGGTATTCCACGTTGGAGGCGATTATAAGTTATCACCACATGTTGAAACCGCATTCTTGGGGGGAGAAACTGTGACTTAAAAACGCGTAAAGTTCATGTGAATGTGTGACAAAATACATAATTATTTCCCCTCCTTTGCAGCCTTGGCGTAGAGCCTGTCGACCCTGACGTGATTCGTCAAAAACCTCGCAACGTCAAAGAGCCGATGATAACGAGGTCGTTGATAGTGAACGTATTGCTGTCTGCGCTGATCATCATTAGTGGAACACTTTGGGTTTTTAAGAGGGAGGTACGTAAGCAAAAATATTTTTTTTTAATTTGGAAACTGTCTAAAAGTGCAGTTATGTTTGCTTTATAGATAATGGTACTTGATGCAGACATTCACCCTACAAAATATGTCTTGAACTTTGTAAAACCAATATGAAAAGCCAATGCATGTAGTAAAAGCTTGTAACTATTTTTGTTTTCAGATGAGCGATAACATCATTACACCCCGTGATACGACAATGACGTTTACTTGTTTCGTCTTCTTCGACATGTTCAACGCTCTCAGCTGCCGATCGCAGGTGTGTTATGTTTTATTCGAGCAACGCTCGCTTATTCAGAAAATCGAGATTTTTTTAAAGTTTACTAATCATTAATTTTATTATTAATTATAACTGCAAATATTGAAATGGATTTTAGTGCCCTCTAAGGACACATTCAAAGTCGTCGAGAATTTCGTAAAAGTTAGGCCTAATTCGATGCCTAAAATAGGAAGGACTTGGTAAAAAAAATTGCACCAGCTATAAGTTCTTTCGTCAGGAGATCTTGGGTATTTTGAAATATGGGTTTATTTAAATTGTTATTTCTTACCAGTTTGGCAGCTACATCGAGAGAATTGGACGTAAAACGCTTACTGGTGTTAGGTCTAACACTAGAGTTTGTTGTATTTTGATTTTTTCGTGGCAGAATTGATGTGTTCCAGGATAACGTGTGGATAATTAGGCAATTTCCAGACTAAAGTATTGTAGGTTTAAATTTTACGAGGGCTATTTTTTTTT
>KZ874726.1:0-12234 GCA_003456935.1 Machilis hrabei
GTACTTTTATGCGACAAAAAATGGTGATTAAATACATAATTGCGAGGCTAAACTCTCACGCTATTGAAATATGTGCAATAATGGATGGCAGAACCTTCCATTGTGAGTTTTATCACTTTTGGATTCCGAATAGCGAAAACAATTAATTTGAGGTTTGCATACTACGCGTACTTATTCGAGACTACTATAGCGGTGCCCTGGCTTATTCACAGGAGTGACGCGATATATTCCACATTTTCAAGGGTGCTGATTGATAGTCACAAACCGGTAGTATGCAAACCTCAATTTTTTTGTCGCTATGCGGATGCCAAAAGTGATAAACTCATGATGGGAGGTACTGCCATCTATTATCCATTTTTGCACATATTTCAATAGTGGGTGCTGTTCATTCTTAAAAAAGACTTTTAGTCTCGTAATTATGTATTTAATCACCATTTTTATCATATAAAATACGTATTTACATTCAATGTTAACCTTATTTTATACAAAATTCATTTGAATATTGAAATATAACAAAATATGTACAGAATCAGATATTAGATGGCAGCACCTACCATCACGTATTTATCAAATTTGGCATCCAAAACCTTGAAATTTTTTTCCACGGGTGAGATAGGGCTTTTAACAACCACTTATTATAGGACACTGAAGTACTGTGTAAGTTCAGCAGATGAGTACAGCACCAACCAACACTAAAACGTATTTCACCGCAGGCAAACTTTTTGGACTCTGTAATAACAAGAATAGGTACAAATCTTTGACAGCCCTATACTTTTAACATTCAATACATTATCCTCTGTAGAACACTGCCCTAAAACAAATCTACCTAGTAGGGATCCAAACCCCTGTAGCAGTTCTGGTTGGCTGAAAGTACCGATACATTGAATGCTATTGCCGATGAATTGGGTAAACTCTTGACAACTTTACAGCGTATCATTCACGACTCTTCTGGCTGTCACACGTGAGGTTGATCTGACCTGCAGCAGTTTCTCGTGTCAACACCGGAGGGTACAAGAGTCCCGTGTGCTTTCAATATAAAATTGTTCAGATATCACTCCGCTCCAGAACGATTAGATTTAAAAGAGTGACTGTACGAAGTGGTTACTTAAGTGGCAACATTCCGAAAACTAACTGTTTTTCAGAAATGTACACACACGAGCAGCTAAAACCAGTTGTCCTCAAAAGTAGAAACACAACCCTAAAGTTCATAACATCAGGGCAACGAGGGGCATTTGATTTATGTCTCGTGCAATGCAAACAAGAAAAAACGCAAGGGAGTTTTTACACTCCTTGAATAATCAAGGACAATAGTCCGTATTCCTTACGTTTTTCTTGTATTGAACCAACAAAAGATGCTAAAACTGATGTACAATAATCAGGGTGGCGAATCGATCCTTTTGTATCACTCCCAACCAATATTGCTAACGAACGAAATAACATACACCGTGTTTCAAAAAGATGGACGTGTTTTGAAATTGCTATAGCTCTGCAACCACGAACCGCCCGTAAATGAACTTTTTACCTCTTGAAAGGCCGAGGCACAGAGTTTCCATTGATCACCGCTAAATGTATCTCCCAGCTCACCAACAGCCACTAGCAACAGTTTGCAAGATGGTGACCCCGCAACAGAAGGCGTTTATGGTTCTGCAGTTCAGCAAGACTGAATCCGTAATTGCGGTGCAGTGTGCGTTTAGATGGCGATTTCGTATTGATTCGCCAATGCCAAAGAGTAACCGACAGGTTGGCCTAGTGGTTAGAGTGTTCGCCTCCTGATCGGGAGGTCTCTGGTTCAAACCTAGCCCTGGGTAAAAAGGGTTACCCTACGAGTCTGCCTGTGAAGCACTCCACACTAAGGTATGATCGTAGGCGTGTTCCGGGAGGCACGTTAAAAGCAGGTCCCATCCCACCTCCGGCTATGTGTCGAGTGAGTGGCAAAATTCAATGGGGTCTCCATTAGACCTGAGTTGTCATAACCGTGGGACCATAATCCAATAGCAATAGCAAAGAGCATTCGTCGTTGGTATCAACAATTGGAGGAAACGTGTTGTTTATGTAAGAGGAAGAGCCCAGGTCGACCACGCACTTCAGAGGAAAACGTGAGACGAATTCAGGCGAGTTTTCAGCGTAGCGTATGCAAGTCCACTCGTCGTGCGAGCCAAGAACTTACAATCCATCATACGACTGTCTGGCGTGTGTTAAGGCGACGTTTACTCATGAGGCCATACCGGTTGCAACTGGTACAGGCTCTTCGTGCAGACGACAAAAGAAGACGTGTAGAATTTTGTGATGCGATGTTACAAAACATGGAAGACGACAGCTCCTTACCATGTGTAATTTTTAGTGATGAAGCTACATTTCATGTAAGCAGTAAAGTTAACCATCACAACGTGCGAATATGGGGACTAGAGAATCCACACGAAACTGTAGAGCATCAGCGAGATTCCCAGAAAGTAAACGTGTTTTGTGCTATTTCTCAAAGAAACGTTTACGGCCCTTTCTTTTTCAGGGAAACTCAGTTACGGGGCAAACCTATCTGGAAATTCTGCAGACCTGGCTGTTCTCATAACTTAATGCAGATTCCAATAACCTCATTTTTCAGCAAGACGGAGCGCCGCAACATTGGCACCTGCAAGTTCGACGTTTTCTCAACGACACTGCCTCAACGTTGGATAGGTCGCACGTGACCCCAAGACTTGGAGCTACACTCTTGGCCCCTAAGATCCCCAGACATTACACCCTGCGACTTTTTCCTTTGGGGATACGTCAAAGACTGTTTTTGTGCCGCCATTAGCGACTAATCTGGATGACCTTAAAAACAGAATCAGTACGCAAAGACACTCTGACAAGCGTTTGGAAGAAATTCAAGTACCATCTCGTTGTTATCCGTGTAGCAGATGGAGGGCACATAGAGCATTTACAAAAAGGTTAGTAAAACTTGATGACCCACTAAACCGTTTATAATTTGTTGTGTGATTGTAACATATTACCATCATAAAATATAGTGGTGTGAAATTGGGTCCATCTCTTTGAAACATCCTGTATTTATGAATGTCGCTCCACTCCGGAGCATTGGATCTTCTGATACAACTCCACTCATGAGCGGTTCGATATCTGATATCACTCTGCTTTGGAGTGGTTTGACATAAAATTATTCTGTTATCACTCCATTCTGGAGCAGAGTGATATAAAAATGTTCTTAAATGATTCCGCTCCTGAATGATATGGGAGAACTCCGATAATTGTTTAAAAAAAGTATTTAAGTAGGACAGAAATGGAACCCTTTGTTGGGAATCGGTTCGTCATTGAGTCGTATACTATAACTGCGGATGTAAACGCTCAAAATGTAACGCCGTATATCGGATGCCTGAATGAAAGCTTCATTCGCAACGATACATTTTGAACTATCGCGGTTATTTTACAACCTAACAGTTTTTCAACCAGTTTCACAGTTGATTGGCCGAATAGACTTCTCCATAATTTCTCTAACATGTATCGTAAGTGTTTTGCTAACATCTTTCGTAACAGTTTCATTTAAAAGTTTCGCTGACATAATGCTAATAGTTTTCTCAACATAGTCTGTAAAGGTTGTTTTAACGATTTAACACTTTTATACAGGATGTTTATAAATTATTTATACAAAAGTAACATTTAATTATGAAGAAATCAGAAAACTTACAGAATTTTGTAATATGGCACTGAATCCAGTACATCTTCAAGTTTTATTACCACCTAGTCAGTTAGTTCACGGCACCCTTACTGGATGGCGCGCAAATGCGTAAACGTTGACGTCTGCTTATTCATCATGGAGTCTTATACAGGTGCAGAGCGTGCTCAGTGTTGTTTGTTGTTTCATGAATCGCGATCGGTTATCACCGTTCAAAGAAACTTCAGGACCAAATACCATAAAAAAACACCTCAAAGACAGATTATTACTGCACGGTACTATCGTTTTAGAAAACTGGCTGTGTAGCACACAAGACGCCAGGTCAGGGTAGACCTTCGGTTGCAGAGTCGGAGATGATTGAACAAGTGCGACAGACATACTGTACGTTCGTAACCCACACAAATCAACTAAACGTGCCAGCTTTGTTAGAGCTGAATATCCCCAAGAATACAGTGTGGAAGATATTGAAGAAACGGATGCGATTTAAGCCGTACAGATTACAACTATCCTCTACGAAGCTATGCAGGGCGACACTAATCCTGTCGTGAGCACTGTACCATGTAAGATATACAGGATGTTTTTAATGGAATTACAGGCACTGAAATCTGTAAAGCATCTTCCAATCGGATGGGCGAGCCGTTTTCCGCAGTGCATATACCTTCGGCTGTCGTAAGACCACCATCTCTGCCATACTACACCCCTATCATTTGCACGCTATGAACCACTCCACCAGTTTTGCTCGCAGAAACTCAAGTCACTTCACGGAAAAAGTTATTTATAACTAGATGCATTTTTTTTAGAAGCAAAAGCTTTGGGTTTGGAGTGGACTCTTCTTTTTATGCATACAAAAGAAGTGAAAGCTTCATCCTTCATTCACGCTCTTTCACTTCGAAGCAAAAGCTTTTTCTTCACTTTTTTATGCATACAGACTAAAGTTTCGCTCAGTTTTAGGTCGTGAAAGGTAAATCTTCTTTTTATGCATACGGCTTAATGTATTTCCCGTTTTTTGTGGTGGCCGCTTTTAAAGAAGGTTATATTCTGGCTATTATAAATCACGTGGTCACATTAGCTCAGTGGTTAGAGGGTTCACTCCGTAAGCAGAGGCCTGTCTCCTCCGATCGCAAGATCGAATCCTACACAAACCAGATTTAAATCATATAAATCACCTGAAAATTACGTGACAAACAGATAGCTCCCGATCTAACTCGACATCGAAAATAGAACTCGACCACGTCATGGGTTTAAAGGTCAAAAAAGTTGTCGGGGTCCATACGCCCTTCTGCCACTGGTGGACCGCTAGCGTTTTCTTTGCGATTGCCGCTGGTGGCACTATCGTTTTCTTGGCGACAGTCCGCTGGCTGACATTTTTTGCATTGCCGCCGCGGTTCCGCAGGTACAGACTCTGGTGGACCGCCAACCATGTAGCCGGTGGTCCACCGGCTAACTGCACATGGGGCTTGCCTATACAATGTTGTATTATACAAATAGCCTAGACTTCAATATTTTGGTCCTCAAATGTCTGGTATTTTACCTGTAGTAAGACAAGTACGATGCTATCTATTTTGCACTTGAAATATATATATATATAAATAAACAGCCAAATCAATTTAAAACCATGTGTGAGAATTGGTATAAAACTCTTATTGACTTAACACTATATGCACCTACCTCAGCGATCTGTAGGCGATACTATAAGTAAATAGCCCGGGCCTATATCTTGAAAAGTAATTTGTCTTCGCCTTTCCCGTAATGCCATAAAATAAAATCAGAGGTTTGCTTTCTGCCTTCCCATCCAGGAAAGAGTAGGTGATCATAAATGCTTCATTTTTTAAGGTTATTCTCATCAAGGAGCGAGATCTCCACTTTTATGGAGCTCAATGCTATTCATAATACCTAGAGGATTAACTGTCGTTTTTGTAACGAAGCCGTCTGCCGCCATTTGTAATGTGGGCAAGAGTTGGTGTCAAGACGTGTAAACAAACATGCTGATGTCATATGTGGCTTTTGGTTGAAATAACCGTCATTCGAAAAAAGATAGTTTGGAGTTTTTCATATACAAGTTGTTTAGATCTTTTATATACAACTGTTTTTATTTTTGTCTAAAAAATAAAAAAAGTTTATATAATGTACAAACTGCTTTAATATTTATTGCTGAGCTTTAAATATAGTATTTTTTTTAATTGTCTTTTGACATTGGTGTCTGAGCTAAACTGATTGAAGTTATCCTAAGATGATGGCCTAGCTTTACATTATAAATAGTCTAGAATACATCCCCACGTTATAGTAGTCTAGAATAATTAGTATGAAAACCTCAAAATGCCAAAAGTGATAAACACGCGATGAGAGGTGCTGCCATCTATTATCCAGTTTTGTACATATTTCAATAGTGGGTGCTATTTATTCTAAAAAAATAAGTTTCGCCTCGTAATTACGTATTTAATCACCAATTTATTGTCATATTATAGTACTTTGTGTTTACATTCAGTGTTAACCTTTTTTTTATACAAAAGCCATTCGATTTTTTTTTAATTTCATGACGGAATATGATGAAATATGTACAGAATCAGATATTAGATGGCAGCACCTCTGATCGCGTATTTATCAAATTTGGCATCCATAACCTTCAAATTTGTTGCCACCACTACTTATTCTAGGAAACTGTAATATAATATTATAGGCGCCAACCAGGATGTTCTGAATGCGCCGTTAAATTACGGTTAAAATTAGAGGTAGAGAGACATCAACATTAACATCTTTGAATTGCCCTGGAGTCGTGGGTGGCTGGTTGGGTTCAGTTCAGTATGTCAACATTCTGCTATGAAAAGTGATTAACTAGTGTGTATTTTCCACATTTGATTTTATGATGCGTTTAAAGTTGTGATAGTTGATTTAAATCTTGTAAAATGATTGAAAAGCAAAAGCTATCCTGAACACACTTAAAATGATGAGTGCTGTGTTGGGCCCTGATTTCGTTTGAGATGCAAGAATTATGGCTCATGTAAACAATGTGGAGACAGAAGTATCAAATGTCGAATATTTTGTGCAGTTTGGTGTGCGGATTCGCCCTTTCCTCACTACAGATAAACCAAATGATGTTCAGTGTACGTTCGTGGACTATGAAGGACATCGTATTGTTGTGGGTAATACTCGTGCATTCTTTCCACAATACTTGTTCTCTATGCAAAGTCAACAAAGTGATATCTATCAGTGTGTAGAACCACTTTTGGAAAAACTATTTCAGGGTTACAATGCAAGTGTTGTTTTATANGGCCAGCCTAGATCTGGAAAGTCTTACACTTTTGTTGGACCTGGTATTTATACTCCGAACAACAACCCACAGTGTGGGATGGCTCAGCGGGCAGCAANGTCCATTTTNGAACGTATCAGATGGCAACCTAATAACCAGTTTGCTGTAACAGTGTCGTTAGTCGAAGTGCACCAAGAAAGCATATGGGATCTTTTGAGTCCAAATCAGGGATACCAACCTCTGATTGTTAAAGAGGGTGAATGTGGTAATGTTGTGATATCAGGACTAAATGAAATAGACTGTCAAAGCTCTTTAGATGCTATTCAGTGTTTGCAAACTGGGTTGGGTCTGAGGTTTCGTACAAGACAGTTAGTGTCAAATTCTCCAGTACCTGAATATAATTCCACCCATGTGTTCTTTATAATAAATTTATATCATAAAGTGTACGAACAAAATTCATTTAGACACCAAAGATCACAGTTTGTACTAGTAGAACTAGGAAACACTGAACAGTTTAGTTTGATGTGTATGGCACCAAAAGATATTAGAGGAAATGCTATTGTCAGCAGAGTTAATGGTGTTGCTAATGCTCAGCTTGCCAACCATGTCCGNCATTGTGACAATGTTGATAATAAGCTNACTCGACTATTAAGATACAATATTGGCGGAAACTCATTTTCACTCGTCNTGTGCTGTGTTTCACCGGCATCGTTGGATTTTGAGGAAACTATGAGAAACTTNTGTTTTGGNGAATATATGTCNTACGTATCAAACTTAGTNTTTCCAAATAATTCGTCGTCCGTGTCGGATTCNGTTCTCATACAGAGACGAGATACACTTGGCGAGGTCCCAGANATAGTCGACGAAAATTCNGAAGAAGGAGAGGTAGAATTTGGGAGCAACTTTGCTGCTTCTTGCTGGCAGGATCTAGTGTCGAGTGCAGAACGAATTCTCGCTAGCATTGCCAATTCACATATAGTAAGTGANCAGGACTGTCATGACATACAGACATGGCTATGTTTGAAAGAAGANTTTGAAGAATGCTTGACTTCAAGGACTCAGAGTATACAAAAACAGTANGTACCNTTGCAGGTCATAGAGGAAATATCGGAAGGAATGACNTCTGAAGAAAAGTCTGACAAAAAGGACGACTTATCGGAAGGCGTGACATCNGGAGAAGCTTCNGATAAAGAATGGGCAAAGCAGGTTTTTATTANGGAAGAACACTCGACGGGTGTTATAAATTGTGCTAGCGAAAAACGGGCGCCTGTAGAAGAAAATGAAGTAAGTGACAGCAGTGATGATGACAGCGACTTGAGTATGAATAGTAACGATAGTAAGGAAGATGACTATGTGCAAGAAGAAGTACGTTCTAAGATGACTGCATTTGCCAACAGCACAAGAACATACATAGAAAATGCTGACGTTTTAGTAGGCAGTGCAGATTTTAGTGACGAAGCTGANGANTTTAATGAGGACATGCTTGGAACTTCTGCAATACCTCAGCCAATAGCACGNATGCATCCAGTAATCGGCTTTGCTCCGATGCGTCCACAAGGNAGTCGTCGGCAAAATATTCANCCTGTCGTNCTTGAGCAGGGCGTGTCGAACATATCGGAACTGTTGGTNAAAGGTAACATTTCTGAGCATGTGAAACCATCGTCTGGCACACAGCAAATTAACTCTTTTGGTTCCAAATTAAAAAGCACCCATTTTAACGGCANTCCTCATTCCGTTCCNGATTTACACCGNAATCANCCGTGTGCTGGAACTCATTCTAATTATGAAGTTAGCCAGTCNGAACCTCAACTAACGCTAGAAGAAAAAGCNGACGTTCATCACATAAGTGAATTTCGGCCTACGATGGAAGAGTTGNGGGAACAGATCGAGCAGCAAAAATCTACAATTGGAAAACGGACNGCGTATACGCAAGAAAGGAAAATAAATAGTAAGTGCAATTTAAAGGAAAAAGTAAAGCAAGATAGCAAAGANCATGTTAATGAATANATTGAACANGATGTACAAACACCAATGTCNGATTCNCAGAGAAAAGATGCAATCCGTTTAGAAATACAACAGTTAAGAAAGCTTCGAGAGCAGTTAATGACGGAACGTATCGAACTGGATGAAAAATTTCATGAGGGCGAAGCGTTGACGTTAGATGAGGAAAGAAGAGTTTTAGAACTTGANGAAGCTGGTGAAGCAATTGATCACGCAATCGAGTACAAAAATGAGTTGCTTTGCGGCAGGTGTGAATGCATTGCGGTATCTTCGGCTGTAGAACCGACTACAAATCCGTTAGTTATTCAACTGATGGAATTGCCTCGGAACGAGCTACAAACACTGTTTTTCAAATACTTTCACAAAGTTGTCGATTTGCGGGAGGTGTTGCGGAAGATGGAGATGTTGGAAACGGAACTCGAATCTCAACGCGAAGCACTCACTGCACGTCTTCGCATGGTTGTTTCGGCCCAGCAGCAGACGGAAGCTTCTCTTCACCGTCGCGTGGCAAATGTTCAACACGAAGCCGAACAGCGTGTCAGTCTTTTGCTCCGGCACTTTGGACAAGAGGATTCCGGCAGTAGTTCCAGCATCGAGCAGCGNATCAGACATCTGGAGAAGAAGCTACACTATTATAAGAACATGGCCCACGAGCTGCGAAGACGTATTCGAACAGAAGGTGCAGCCGAAAGAGGCTTAGGCCTAGAAATTGAACCAGANAAAGCACCTGAAGAAGTGGCAACTCAAATGGTGCCACAGCGACCAATTTCAAATAGAAAGCTTCAAAAATTACAAGCACACGAGAGTACAACAACTACGACTACAACGACTGTCACACGAGAGCGGAAAAAGCTCATCATTCGACAGAAACGATGATCTGACTTGATGAACAGTTACGGTAAGTAAGTAGACCTATAACTTTGTTTCATGTAGGCTAGGCCTAAGTAAAATTAGCACCTTTGATATTTGTAAACTAGGCCTAGGGCACGTATCTAATTTGGATGTTGACTAAAAGGATGTATAAAGTTTCCACATAAAATCATCTGTAAAAGCTTTTCTATAAATAGTAGCTTGTTCAAAGNGCTCCATTTTAGGAAATATGAAGTTGGATTAATTCTCAGATTAATATAATGACACATAACTATTACTAATATTAATAATGCACAGATNTGTNACTTAGCTTTAGTTTGAAATGTATACAAGGCCTCCATTCATGTTTACTAAATAGCAAAGACTGTCTACAAAACAATTGATACAAATTAGGTGGTAAAATCAGAATCTAATTACAGTGTTGCCACAAGTTCACTGACTTTACTAATATTTTAAGTAAGAGGTGAAGAAGTTAGTCAGTCCTTTGGAGCTTGCGGCAACACTGTAATTAGATTCTGATTTTACCACCTAATTTGTATCATTGTTTTGTAGACAGTCTTTGCTATTTAGTAAACATGAATGGAGGCCTTGTATACATTTCAAACTGCAGCTAAGTGACAAATCTGTGCATTATTAATATTAGTAATAGTTGTGTGTCATTATATTAATCTGAGAATTAATCCAACTTCATATTTCCTAAAATGGAGCACTTTGAACAAGCTACTATTTATAGAAAAGCTTTTACAGATTATTTTCTGTGGAAACTTTATACATCCTTTTAGTCAACATCCAAATTAGATAACTGCCCTAATTGTGACCACCCCGGTTTTATCTCATTTGAATTAAATGTATTGGGGAAATTACCTAGGCCTACATTTAAATCACTCTTCTGTTGTAGAACATAATGACCAGGTGCAAATTAACCCCACAAGTCACTTGAAATGTGATTGTGGCTATCACTAGTTAGTGACTGGTGTTACAATGAGGGTTAAGAATCTCAACAACTGCCTTTAACACTTTGAAGACACGTCTTGCGAAACTATAAAAAACTGGCCAGTCAGAACAATGTATTTTTGTTGGTATTTCCTGACATTCAAAGAGTAAACAATCTATGACATCATCTTTGCCTGCATTTTTGTTGTTGTACACTTTTTTATAATGTATGTTCCTGGGTACTAAGTAGCCTACTAACTATTACAAGGTGCTGTCAAAAAGTTCCGGGACTGGTCGCCTAGCACGACGACAAGTCGTCTGCTGTACCTGCGCAAGCGTGGGTGCACAGAAGACACCTTTCTTTAGTTGCTGGCCAAATATCGTGGAATTGGCATGAATAGTTTTTTTTCTATGAAATTTTATTCGGTGCATCATTAGTTTCCTGTTGCATAAACAATAGAACAGCGTGTTTGTGTGAAATTCTGTTGCTTAATCCTACACAAACTCAAGCCATGCTCAAAGAAGCTTTTGGTGTTGAAGTAATGAGCCAAACTCTTTGTTTTGAGTGGTACTCGCGGTGCAAAAAGGGTCAGACATCTGTTGAAGCTGGCGAATGTTCTGGACTTCCTTCAACGAGTTTGTAAAACGAAAATGCTGAAAAATTGAGACGAGAAATTTCCCAAACCAGTGGAAATTGATTGATGAAATTGCACAAGTTGTTGGAATCTGTTTGAAGGATTTTATTAACAGGCAACAACTATCACGATAATATTTGTTAACCTTAACCATAATGGTGGTTGTATTGTTTTTCTGTGGAAATTATTATCACAGTAGGAGATATGTTCTTTAGATATAATATGATACTACCTACTACACATGAATTATTTTATTTGTTAGGTTTTTTTCCGTAAATAAAACATTTGACGGTGAAATTTGTAACTACCGGTACTGAATTCTATATTCGATCAGTAGAGTTGTAATAGGCCGTTCTGTGGGTAAAAAGCTTGACTCGAGGCACTTTTCCTAGTGGTACGAACATAGGTGGCATTACCCGGTACCCAAATTATTATTATTGTAAGCTTATTAAAGATAATCACACAAACACAACTTCTGCATCTTTTTTGGGGGGTGAAAAAAAAAATGGTGCGAAATACCCATGGCACCCACCTTGCACACGCCACGCCTATGTATAAGGTACTGAGGAGGGCAGTACTTAATTACTGAAATGTCTGACTTCTGATTTCGAACTGTTTGTCCACTAAAAAGTGAATTTTCATTAATTTTATTTCTAGTTTCCCAGGACACAAAAACGTACCGAAATAAATGACCTATTTAAAAAAAAAACCTCCTTCCGGCACTATCCGCAAGAAACAGGTATCGTAGATTTTGTTTGCTCTCGGAAAGGATATTTTCCTTTTTTTTTATGTGATATTCAATTATTAATAAATTTTGTTGGAAACATTTTTCTTAAAATACAGTAGCAGGAACGATTTTGTCATATCCAAACGAAGCGTAGCGC
>KZ874728.1:9595-22104 GCA_003456935.1 Machilis hrabei
CCAGGAATCGAACCTGGGACCTCCGGCGTGCAAGGCCAAGTGGCTAACCACTAGGCTACCGGGACCGGCGATAAACTTGTGTTGCGTGTGTGTAGTCTAAAGGNCTGAGCACACAGGACTCGATCTCATACGAAGCAACGTCGCGCGAAGGCGCTCTAGACAGTGTCGCCATCTTTGAATATTCACGCGAAATCTGTTGGAGTGGGCTGGAGTTCGCTTAGACCCGTTCTACCGCTCTACGTTGCTTGAAATCCAAGCGATTCCGCGGGAATGTTCAAAGATGGTGACACGGTCTAGATAACCTTCGCGCGACGTTGCTTCGCATGAGATCGCGTCCTTAACGCTTTATTAGTAGGCTACTTAAAACTTGTGGAATGTCACTATAACGAACTATATAAAAATTGAAGGAATAATACAATTGTTCTTATTTTCTTCGATTATATTAACAATTTAATGTTTTTTTATTATTTACAGCTTTGTGTAAAGCTTTAAAATTCGCTTGGAGATAGAGCCGTGACGTCACTAGTTTTGTTGAGTTTGTGATCACCGTTACCGAAAAGATACACAAATTTTAAAGGTAGCACACTACCTCACATTCAAAATACTTCCCATGACATGGTGGTGCATTGTTCATTAAGAATTAAAGTCCATTTAGGGTGTTGGCTACCGAAGGGGAGTGCCCAGAAATTACGCTACTGGAAAACAATTTGCTCTATTCCTTGCTTANGTTGAACAAATCTGCAAAAGTAATCAGCGAGAGACATAGAACGACGCCTTATGTTTATTTTGGTGTAAAGTTTTCTACACCTAATTAAAAGCTAATGTGTGTAATTTGGTGAATTCGACTCTTTTAGCCAAAAATTGGAGAATTCGCCAAATTACGCACATTGGATTTATAATAGTTTTAGAAAACTTTACACCAAAGTAAACNCAAGGCATTGTTCTATGTCTCTTGCTGATTTATTTCCCGGGTTTGTTCAACATAAGCCAGAAATTACGGTATTTGTATTGAGTTTTCCCTTTAGGTGTGTCGTCTGTGTTTCACTGAAGAACACAGCTTATTAAATACAACTTACACACTCAATGGACTTCAGTTTTTAATAAAAATTGCATACATATGTCAGGAAAAGTATTTTGAAATGAGATAGTGTGATCATATAAATAACGTTAATCATTATGCCACACACTTTTAGTCTAGCTGACTCTTAAAAACTAAAAACCTATCTAGGAGCTACGAAATACTTTAATATATACATATTTCTTAGACACCACCTATGAAATTACAATTTTTTTTTATTTCGTAAAAATTCTATTTTTCTTTTGAAGTGAGTAGAAAACTTTTTTTTTAACGATTTATAATATGACATGTAATTTTAAAATCTTACATTGCATCATACATTTTCAACATGTTCACGATGGTTTGTTTTACTTTNCTCATTTTGNTCCTGTTAACTACTCAACTATTATTTCACAAATTTGAGGTCCATCAGGTCACAATTTACGACGTATTTAGTTTAATATAATCCATCTTGTCACTTTCGGTATTTGATTCAAAATGTTATAACACAAAAACAAAATGCAGCTACTGTGCCATTTTTAATAGTTTGAAAGTACTTCGTTTAGCTTGTTAATTACTATACTCATTACGGCTTAAGTGGAGTTACAACGTGGTATTCACATACACTTTTTAAAGCCGTTAACANGGAGCATATTTTTCTCATTTATCTTTCATTGCACATACATTTTTAGAAGAGGGAAGTGTATTACATCGCTGTAAAACGCTATTAAAAAGGTTTAAAAGCCTCGTTAATAAAAGAGCTGTGGATAATGTAGCGCATTAATAACGGAATAGAAATTTAAAAGTACAAATAAGACAACTTTAAAATGCATTAGTCTTTAATGGTAGCTTATTTTTTGTTGTTGCGAATTTGTTAGTTAATTTTGTGACTACGTGGTTTATAAGGGAAAACGATGGTAAGGGAAAAAACTATGGGTCTTATACAGAGTCGTGCCTCATAGTCTCCTCAGTACAACTTATGCAATGTGTAACTAGGCAACTAAGTCTGAGTTGAATATGGGGGACGACAATGCATTTAAGTTATTAAGGCCCGAGTACACAGTACGCGATCTCATACGAAGCAGCGTCGCGTGAAGGCGCTCTAGACCGTGTCACCATCTTTGAACTTTCACGCGAAATCTCTTGGATTTCGAGCAANGTAGAGCGGTAGAACGGAAGGGAAGCAGTTCGCTTGGACCCAACGCTNTACGTTGCTTGAAATCCAAGAGATTTCGCNTGAATGTTCAAAGGTGGCGANACGGTCTAGAGTGCCTTCGCGCAAAGTTGTTTCGCATGAGGTCGCGTCCTGTGTGCTCAGGCCTTAACTCATTCATGGAATTCGCGATTTTAAAAGAATTCGAGTCATTTCTATCGTAGAACAACTCTACAGGGATATATATTGCTCTATTACTGGCTTTCGTAGAGTAATATGAAAAGTAGCTACGGAGAAAGCTAGAGAAAGTAATTATGAGATTGGAGCCACAAACTGTTAAATAAATAAATTAAAATAGTAAATAGAAAAATGTGTTTTATAAAACAGTGCAGAAGTTATACTCAGTCAAAATGAACGCTCGCCAAATGAAAAACGATTGTAGCTGACTCTTGCGTTGTTCTGAACGAAGTTTGGTTGGAACACATTTAGCAGAATACGCGTTTGTTGAAGCACTTTTACCATATCACACTATTGTGACATCATCCCAAATGCACTTTGACTGAAACACTTTTACTAGAACGAACCCTTGTTGGTGCACGTTAGGTTAGGTTACTTTTAGTTTATGGTTCCACGCTTCTGACTGCGATTGTCTAATGGAGATCCCATCCGCGTCATAANGACGNTTCAGGATGATTGAATTTTGCGCTCACTCGACACATAGCCGGTGGTGGGCTCTTTTACTTCGAACACTTATCAATGGGACCCCACTTTTAACGTCCCTCCCGGAAGACACCTACGATCATACCTTATTGTGGAGTGCTTCACAGGCAGACTCGTAGGATAACCCTTTATACTCCTGAAGGGCTAAGAGTCATCCCCGGTATTTGAACCCGGGACCTCCCGATCAGTAGTCGAGCACTATACCATTAAGCGAACCTGTCGGAAACAGTACACGTTCCTGGTGGTGCACTTTTAACAGAACACGCTCCTGGTAGTGCGCTTTTATCAGAACGCACTCTTTTTGGTGTATTTTTAAGACAACACGCTCTTTGGAGCACTTTTACCAAAACGCGCTTTTGTCGTATCATCCAAAATATGTTTTAGCTGGAGAACGTTTTACAGAATGTGATCTTGCCGTATCATTAATAATACGATTTGGTTGGAGCACGGTCNTGTATCGCCTAATCACCTCTTCTGTTATTAAATAATTCTGGGAACAGGATGCCATCGATCAACATATTCATCATTTAACTTATAGAAGTATGCAATATCGTACATCAAGAAAAAGGATACGGTATTTCCTAAGTTAACCTATCGTTAATAGATATGGTATCAAGTGGTTTACATAATAATAAAACATTTGGATAAGGGTGTAGTATCTGAACATTGTATTGTCGGATAGTTATAAATATTTTGTAACTTGGATGATGTTTTGCTTACGTGTTTTGGTAACCAGAGTAACCTTCAGATGATACTGTTTCCTGGTGTAACCAGGATTTAACCGTAATTCTACCTGGTAAACATAATGGACAACTGCACTATGAACTTGAGTGTAGAAACCTTGTCTTGAGATCAAATTCTTCGTAATTATTTGTATGCATGGTGATTAGTATTGTTGTTTGTCACGTAGACATACAGTATTTGGGGTCATTAAATATGGTAAACAGTTTGCTAACGTAGACACGATGGCATACACGCATGAAACACCCAGTCGCAAAGTAAAGAGATCCTTCAAACTATTAATCTAGTGCCCGATAGCTGATAACTAGACCGAGCACACCAGTTAAAATCAAAATATAGTAGTACGGTAAAAAATTTCAGGTAGTATGATTTCCACTAAGTTTAAAAGTAATGTCAGTTATTACGGTTTGTCCAAAATAGGCAATATTCATCTTTGCTTTTGCTTTGCTATTGGATTATGGTCCCACTTTGATGACATCTTAGGTCTAATGGAGACCCCATCCANGTCGTAATGACGCTTCGGGATAATTGATTTGTTTCCACTCACCCGACACATAGCCGGAGGTGGGTTCTTTTACATCGAACACTTAGCACCCGCTTTTAGCGTGCCTTCCGGAACACGCCTACGATCATACCTTAGTGTGGAGTGCTTCACAGGCAAACTCATAGGATAACTCTTTAAACCCAGGGCTGGGAGTCAGCCCCGGGATTTGAACCGGAACCTCCCGATCAGGAGGCGAGCAGTCTACCATTAAGCCAACCTNTCTGTTTAGGCGAANGAAAACGGACTCTTTCTTACTTCTATACACACACACAAAACGATACTTCATACTTTAATATGCAACAAGAAATTTGGAAGAAAGCGGGTTCACATCTCATATATGAGATGACTAGTAATTGCTTCATTCCATGATTCCATGCACCCGCGTACATCCTTCAACTTCTCCAGAGGGTTAGACAGACAGGTTGATTTAGTGGCTNGTGTACTTGACTCCAGATTTGAAGGTTCCAGGTTGAAACCCTGGCGATGACTCCTTGGCTTGAGCATAAAGGGTGATCTTATGAGTCTGTCTATGAACGTAGATATCTTCCTGGAAGGAATATATTGATATGTGTTAGATGTAAAAGAAATCACCACCGGTTTATGCATTCATCGGCTGGCAGAAATAATTTACCTTAAAGTGTCATTAGGATCTACTGCCAAAACTGAGGAACCATATCGTGTCTTCCCGTTTCGCCTTTTCCCGTTTCGCCTACCGATAAGGAGCCTTCCCGTTTCGCCTTAAGTCAATTATTTTGAAGTTGGCAACCCTTTTCCTTCCTGTCTATTACGTAGCTTACACTTTTTTGTCTGGGATTTTTAAGCGTACGTGACTGTTTTGGCGTGCTGGGTGCTGTTTGTTGCGTTACCAGCCTGTGAGCGAGCGAGTAGGTCCAAGCCGAGAGGGAGCGAAGCGACCGAGATAGAGTCCTGAAGTTTCGTAACCACCGTGGGTAGAGGTTCGAAAAAAGGGTGTATAAAAAAATGAATCGGCGTGTGTTTAATATGTCTACTCCGAGAAATTTGGAAGATGATGATTTGGAATATATTTAAAAACAGCACTACCAACTAGAGCAATGTGATTTCTAAGGCGAAACGGGAAAAGGCGAAACGGGAATATTAAGCTACTTAATGAGCAGAAGGCAAAACGGGAAAAGGCGAAACGGGAATATTAAGCTACTTAATGAGCAGAAGGCAAAACGGGAAAAGGCGAAACGGGCATTACATACAATGAAATCCTGGAGGTAGGTGAATGAGTTTGGAAAATATACTATTCTAGACAGTACGTTATTGCGTTTAGTAAGCTATGGTTGCTAACGTACGAACAGACTTTGAACATAGTAGAACTTATGTAGCTAGTTCACACACATGCATGNCTTCTAAAGTTCATCAACAGTCTAAATTCAATCAAATATCGTTCTTTAGAAACATATTTCAAGTATAATGACAGTAATAATTCTCAATCCTATCCGGTATACTGACACATTACTAACTGTTAAATAATCCAAAATGTGTCCTTCAAGCTGATTGGTGTAAAATTGTTTTCGTGACTAGAATTTGCAATCAAAGATCACGACCTTGGTGAATCACGGTTCTTTATCCATTCACAAATAAAATAGGCTGACTCGGTGAATNTNATGTNCTCATCACGTACCAGTACATATGCATGATCTTACGTGTCTATACATCACCGCGTCACTTTCTACATTAATTATGATCAATTAGAAGTAATAATACGGTCAGAATGAAACGGAACTTCCTGAGTTAAGGACACATAAAAAGGGTTGTCTAGACGGTTCTGCAACTCAACAAGACTTTAAGAAGAAATGTTGCCAAATTTAGTCCCGCCAGCGTTAATGATCAGTGCGCGTAAAAGCTGTTGTAAAACGCCCTATGTAATGCCGACATAGGTATTACGGTATACATTGTGTCCTTGCACTCAGTAGCACGTTTCAAATCCCACAGGTTATGAATTGCATCATGCGAAATGAACTTCGAAAACTTTTCTTGTCGTGGACTGATTACTTGCCACGAGTTAATGTTTCCACGTACAGTATTTTACACTTTAGGACAAATTTTGGTACTTATTCGACACATAGTCGGTGTTGTATTCTTTAACATCCTACACCTATCAACGAGACCCTAACTCACTTTTAACGTCCCTCCCGGAAGACGCCTGTGATAATACCTTAATGTTGAGTGTTTCTATTGTACCTACCATCTACACCACTCTACAACTGGTCCAACGCGTAAATAAATCAAGAACCCAATATTTACACTCTTCTCATTTTCTAGGGCTTACACACATTTCGAGGCAGACTAGTTGATAATCCTTTATACTCAATGCAAGGAGTCATATCCGAGGATTGAACTCACCCGGCATGTGGAAATTAAATGAAAACCACCACATGCTTATTATACAGTTACACTAAAATACATTAGGGACATCAACTTTTAGATCATGGGTTCAAATTCACTTTGACACGCGTACGTTGACAAGGATGTGTTGATAACCTAAGTAATGTCTGGTAGTTGCGATTAGGCTTTTAATAATTTAAAAAGAAATGCAATAACAGACCTAACAAATAAATACATAAGTATATGTTTCTCGATGGGTGAATTACCGCTTCCTCAGACATTATACGTAGGAAACAGACTAACTATGCAAAACTAAATGAAATTCAATGTTTAGGTTTGGATTATTAAGAGTCGACTTAAGTTAAAGCGCGTGCCGTCATGATTTGCTTTGTATTTTTGGTCACTACTACCAAATAAACACTAAAATGGACAAAGTAGCACTTCAAAAACAGCTCAGCAACTCTGAAATCCTTCACATATTTATTCTAGTAAATGTATAGACCTATAGCTACCATACACCTAATTTAGAAAATTGGCAACGTTGGTCGTACATATAGCAGCAGAATTACATTACATTTTCCATTTTTTTAAACTCAGCACCCTCGAAATCCCCAGGATTAGAAACGCTGAGCTTTGCATAGATAGATAAGAGATGTTCTACTTGGGATTNTAGACCTCTGTAAATCTTGAACTTCTTTCACTTCGGACTATATAAGCATTTATTTACTGATCATTTAAAATACTTTAATAAATGTGCAAACCATGAACAACATTTTTTAAACACCGACTTCAATGTAAATGTTTATAAAAGTTATTTCAATTATCAATGACAGTAAACACCTAGATTCAGTATTTTATCATGATAATGATCGAATTTTAAATACTAAATTTAATTTACAATCTTATCCAGTGTCACATTACATATGTTTAATGTCTGATGATTAGGGGTGGGTCGAACCCTGGTTTTTGCATCCGAACCGAACTTACCAAAAAGTTCGATCATCGAACCCGGTTCGGTTCGACAGACGAACCTCCAACCCACCACTAACAAAACGTTCCCTTGTAAAATTTTAAAATTTGAACCCGGGTTCGCAAAAGTTCGCGAACAAAAAAGTTCGATTTCGAACCCGAACCGAACCCTAGGTTCGACAGACGAACCTTCGACCCACCACTACTGATGATATATTAATTGAAACACAACCATCCCACATTTTAATAACTGGAATTAATACGTTGAAGCTTCTGACCTGCCTGGTTTAGAGGCTAGCGTACCAAGCCCTAGATCGGGAGTTGTGGGTTCGAATCCAGCGTAAGGTATCCATTCGTCTTCATTAATCACAATAAGCATTGTTCATCGTCTTTACACGACCCACCAGGTGTCGATAGGACGCTAAACACCACATATGATAAATGTTAATATTCTTGTTTCAACCATTGGCGTGTTTTCTTTTTCTATGTTCCCAACATTTTACATCAGAATTTTAATGCCCACTTACCACGGTAACATTTACGAGGCAGTTGCATGAGATAATGGGTTATACAATATGCACGAAAATCTTCAGTTCATCTCACACGATAACACTTACGAGGGAGTGTCATGAGATATTGGTAGACCTACATAAAATTTGCATGATAATATTTAGCCCACCTCACACGATAATACTTACGAGGGAGTGTCATGAGATATTAGTATATACAATTTTCATGATAATCTTTAGCTCACCTCAGACGATAACACTTACGAGAGAGTTTCACGCTTTAATGGTAAATACAATTTGCATGAGAATGGGAGTATTTAGCCCACCTCACACTATAACACTTACGAGAGAGTTGCATAATATACTGGTACAGTATATTCAATTTGCATGAGGATCTTTAGCCCACGTCCCACAATAATATTTACGAGAGAGTTGTACGAGAGTATTACCCCCTTTTTTTATGAGTTTTAGCACCCTCAAGGAAGACCGTTGAATTTGAAATGACAGTTCTTAGTCGCTATTTGGTTGTGTAAAGAAGATGTAAATATTTGCAAATAGTGCTACTGATGAAGGTAATACATAATTACCGAAACGTATAGCTTCTAATATGAAACTTTTTGTCCAGTAAACCACTATTTATTTATTTAGTCACATGCCCTAGGCTATTTCTGCAGCATCAAGCACCGTCAATAAGACATACATTTTTTACAGCAACTAATATACAGTACCTACATATATACGGGTATGTCACTTAATGAACTACTAAAAGTTTTGGACAGAAATTAATATTTTAATTTATTTTAACAATTCTATTCAACAATTGCAGTCGGGAAGATAAAAAGCAAATAATACATACGGCAGGATAATATCGTAAAACACAGTAACTTAATGTGACAAAGTCTTACCTAAGTTTAACCTGTGTACTCCTTTATGGAATATTACAATTTCTTGATACAGCCGAAATAGAACAAAGGTGTGCCATTCTTAACGATAAGATACGGTTTTATGGATTGTTAGTATTTTTTTTATATATATTTCAACCCAATTATTGAACATTNTCTAAGTAAAACATACAAAAAATAACACTAACGAAACATTTATCGTGTAGAAGGGAGCATCAAAATGTAAATCTTTTAATGCATTCTATTTATCATTACATTGCAATTAGAGTTTGCTATTTTTTTATTACTATATGTTTATAGCCCCACAATACTGACATCTTAGAAGACCTCATACGCGTCGGAACGACGCATTAGATGATCGAATTTCAACACTAACTCATGGGTTCTTTTACACTTGTCTATTGGACCCCACTTCCTCCAGGAAGACTCCTGCACTCATACTTTAATGTGGACTGCCACCCAGTCAGATTCGTAGGATAAGCCATTAATATCAGAGGTAGGATTCCACCCCGGGTTTGAACCAACAAACTCCCGTTCAGGAGGTAAGCACTCTAATATTAGGTCAACCTGTCAGCATCCCCACCAAAAAAAATGTATATATACAGTATATATGATAACCCATGTAATTCCAGCCAAATCATATACAGCCAATCGTAAACCGTGACCCAAATTTATAACTGTTGTGTATAATAATATACACAGTTTTTTATGGAACGACAAATTGGTTTAAGGATCAGTAGCAGCACGTTATCGTAGATTCTTAGTTCCACAAGATTACGTGTAAAACGTAATATTGTGTAACACCAATAAAAAGTATCAAAAGATTAATTCTTGTAGCATTTAAAACCCTGTAACAAAACTACAGATCTTTGAGCTTTAGCTAAATAGAATTGTCTTCATATAATGTAGTATTAATAATATATATGTGTAAAAAATAAATTCACGTAAACCGAAGCCAAGAATCTAAGGCTTTGTTTCAATCTTTTAAATGGCATATGAATCGTACTGACACCGTTCCAGACTGCAACAACATTTGTTTTTTATTTTTACTAGTAATCGAATGGGTCTCTAGATAATGCCCTCTTGCAGGCCCTTAAGACGGTTAGGAATCAATTTCCTGTCAATATAGTACTGACTTTAGCGATTTAATTATAACTGTTATATGGTACAAGGTATGTTCTGTACGGATTCTTTAGCCGATTTCACCTTAGGCCTACTTTAATCAGAACTAACTAAATAAAGTTTGTGTGAGTACACTCGAGACAATTCTACCTAGTTTTGGAGCTCAGCATTGCTATGTTGTAATAATCCGGAAAATTAAACATCAAGAAACATAGAACTATGCATTGGGTTTGTTTGGAGTAAAGTCTTCTAAACCCATGTAAAAGGTGTTATTTGGTTTAACTTTCCAGCCAAATTATCCAAATTACACATAGTAGATTTTAATTATGTTTAGAAAACCTTACAACAAAATATACTCAAGGCAATATAATTTATAACTTCCTAGTTTGTTCGAAAAGAGCTAAAAATTTAGCAATATTTTATCAAGGATCGTGATTTTTCGGCCTGAAGGTGATGACTCCCTTGTTCTTGTCTACTGATAGTGAGCTCCCGGGTTCAAATNCGGGAAGGACTCCTTACCCTGACTATAAAGGGTTATGCTACAATTCTGCCTACGGAGTAAANCATGAATTAGGTAATAAATATCATNATTTTCACGACATTATTCAATTNCCTCTCACGACAATCTTGACTTTAGTTAATTATTTAACTATAACTGTTGTGTGATACAAAGTATGTTGTACCGTGCTTATAAAGGCGTTTCAAGTTACCAGAACTAATTATATCACGATATTTATAACTCAATTCCATTAATATTTTGTCTNATTTCGTAGGGGAGTACTGATGACTCTTAAAGTAAAATTGTGGCCATCTTTCACAAGGCAAGTTAAAAGTGGAGTTTCATCAAGCGATGTAAAATAATCCACTACTGAATATATTTATAACTGTTGGCAATATTATTATATGATCCTGAAGCGTCGTTATAACGCGGAAGGGGTTACTGTCAGAACCGTAGGGCAATAAACTCGTGGCATTATATGCAACTTACTGTAAACTAAAAAATATGCTAGGTTATCTATCAAGGCGTGTATACTGGACAAGATTAAATAGTTTGGTATATTATTTATTTATATCTACATCTTACCCCACACTCAACTTTTATTCTTTGGCAGGGGGTGCAATATACCAACTCATATACGATTCCATTCTCGAATTGTCCGAGGAAAAAATACCACAAATACCCGTCCGTTCTACACAAAACTTANTTAAATAGCTGTAACAAAGAAAAGAATATTTAACCAGGTATGTATTACTATACGAGTATAGTCTACTTATATACCTCGCTAAGATTTTATCCACTAAGATTCATTATAAAATTTAAAAAAAAATAAAGAACTGTATTTATTTACCTTGCGAAGAAATTATAACAATGTCTGTAGTTAGAATCACAAGTGCGATTGTGTATCCCAGTCGCGGCAACATACTTAAAAATTTAATAATTAATTAACACGCGCTTAATCACGATTTTACACATATCATGTTTGAACACGGTTCCACACTGTACAAAACTATACACTAAATACACAATATAAGCTGTTATCCTTCACCGGCAACAAAGTATGTAATAGCACGANAAATATTGACTAGTCAGCTTTCCATTGAAATCGTTCGCACTTTTTGATGATTTCTACCACCTGCAGACCGTTTCCGCCAAGCTGGACCAACCAGACCCGAGAGCACATGTGCTTATACCGGCAGTGAGAAGCAGACTGCGCTGACGGTAACTTGGAACCAGCGAGTCCTCTCCGACTTCCACTCTACCCCTTTCAAGAACTTCTGCATCAAGCAGGACGCCTACAGGACTACAGTCTCGCCAAGACCATGAAACAGTGGAATACAGTANCACTCGCATTCACTGGATCAGCCAAATTCTTGACAAGAATTACTTCATTAACAATATACAGGCAACACTCATGACAGGGTGAAAAGGCACCGTTTGAGTACCGAAAGTGAACACAATGATGTGTGATTCCAGGACGATGGCCAATGTTTATTTTAATGGAGATGAAGGGACATCACAAAAAACAACGCCTTTCGCGGGATTCAAACCCACAACCCCTCAATATATATCTTGGTACGCTAGCCACTAGATCTGACTGTTCGGCCTGTTAAGACTCAGCATTGATGAGCTCCGAAACCAGGTAGAATTGTTTCGAGTGTAATCAAAAAAACTATGTTTAGTTGGTTCTGGTTAAAGTAAGGTGAAATCGGCCAAACAAGCCCGACAGAACATACCTTGTACCACATAACACTTATAATTAAATCGCTTAAGTCAAGACGATATTGATAGGAAATTGATTACCGCATCAGACGGTTAGGAACCGTATTCCTAATTCTTACCACTCTGTCGGCCCCGGTAGCCTAGTGGTTAGTCCCGTGGCATTGCACGCCGGAGGTCCCAGGTTCGATTCCTGGCTAGGGCATGGGTGTCTTGCTT
>KZ874739.1:12008-23077 GCA_003456935.1 Machilis hrabei
TCTTAAAGCCAACTCAGAAGCCCCAAAGAAACGTACACAATTAATAATTCTGTTTAAAATTTACTTGTTTAGCCTTACCTTCTCATTGTGTATGGCAATATTACATCTATGTTCACTGTCCAATTGTTTCCTAAGGTGACCAAAAAGAGCTAGTTGCAAAATGTTCTTTATATGGCTACCTGAAGTTATAGAGTCCTAGAATAAGTAGTGGGTAAAAGCCCTATCCGGCCCGTCAAAAAAATTTGTTGCAATGCGGAATCCAAATTTGACGGACTCGCAAATGTAGGTGCTGCCATCTAATATCTTATACTGTACATACTTCACCATAATATGTGATTTTGTACATATTTCATCATATTCCTTCATAAAATTGTCATATTTTAATATTCGAATGGCTTTTGTATAAAATAAGGCTAACACTGAATGTAAACACGAAGTACTTCTATAAGACAAAAATGGTGATTAAATATGTAATTACGAGGCTAAACTCATGCACAATTGAAATATGTACAAAAATGGATAATAGATGGCAGAACTTTCCATTGCGAGTTTTATCACTTTTGAATTCCTCATAGCAAAAAAAATTAATTTGAGGTTTGCATACTAGTTATTCTAGACTATTAAACCGATCTCTTTTGTTTCCTTATCTGCTCAATTAAGTTTTTCAAGTCTGTCATTCTGGCTTTTGTATTGGACGTTCTCCAACAAACAGGGAAACCATAATAAGGCATTTTTTTTATCACAGCCACAAAGTCAATATGCTGTTTTATAATAATCTGTGTTTAAAGACATAGAAAATAATCTGCACGAAGTTAGCGTAGGGTTTTAATATGTAGTTATTCTTCAGACGTTTCAATAGGCTTGACATAGAATTTATATTACACAAGACACAAATACTTAATAATTTCGTTGCACAAACCACATTACCTGAACAGAGGTAGGGCCACTGATACCACAAAAAACACCAAACAATGACAGGAGAACACACAAAATGAAGCACCTGTTTGAACCTACTTGATAAGTGGGTAAACTATTCTCTGTACTTAACTGCCTGCTCAGCTGAGGAGAACTGATTACTTTCTCCACCAAAGGTGTCCTAAAACTTTTAGTCAATCAGCACTTATTGTTTTCATTAAAGTTTTTTCTGCAATAATTTTTTTAAAAACAATCAATATTATTCAATTGATTTTAAACAACAATGAATATACAATGTAAGTTTTTGTGGCCCTATTTTTGCAGTTTCCGTAACTTCATAAACTACGTGGTCAAACAGGTGGTAACTATAGAGTAGCAAGGAAGAGAAACAAGGGGTGCAGGATAACGGTGACTGACAAATATTGGCGAACGCATACTCCAAGGTAGTTTTGATGTCCCTGACACCTCCAGATACTCGAAAGAAGAGATGGGAGCGTGGACACACATAATGCCTGGTTTCCGTTGTGCAGCATAAGCCAGACTCTAATGCCATGTCCGTGTTGCAGAAGCCTGTCGAACAACCTTCAACGTCAGGGACAGTTTTACNCCTTTCTGCACAGCGCGTGTTGATATTTAATAAATTAAAATTAATAAAAACGAGGAAATAATTGTGAGTCTTTAAATAGATCACATATTGCTAACATTGGGGACAAAAATTGGTGGTTGTGCAACTTAAAACACCAGAGGGCGCAAAATGACCCTTAGGGTGTCGAAGCGCCTTAAAACGCCACGTATAACACTAGATGACACTTGTACATGATTCAGTGTTTATGTTATAGTATAGATAAATCTGAGTGTTACTTGTCACACCCTTAAATTAAGTTATAAAACCCAAAGACTTGAATCTCTTAGCACGTAAATATTTACTCAAGTTTTACATTCTCTTTGCGTAGCTGATGTATTAGATAGAAACACAGTTTGCTTTAAATATTCCCAGGGCCATCCTGGTTATGTCAGCAAAATCAAATTTAAACTAAAAAAATAGAGAGTGAGCCTAAAAATTTCTTATGCACCTGTTATGTCTNTCAAATTGAACTTTGCACACAATCATTATGTGCAATTTTAAGCTTATTTATAAAACTGTGATTCACATAGAAATCAACTTGTCATTAATATGCAAGTGAATTACTAACTGACTAATTATAAGTACCTGTTTAGAATAAAGTAATATTAGTTTTGATCTAGAACTTTTGTTAATATTCACCAAGTATCCATAATGCNTGGCAATGCCTTAATAACTGTTTTATGTTATACTTGAAGAGTACCATGAATGTAACATATATTGTCAAAGGTATCTTCCTTGAGGTATACAAAAAGGAGTGATCTAACAACAGTGCTATTTTTGAGGTGAAAATAGAATAGGATGGTAAGAGGAGTCAAAATTTGTTATTCCACACAGGTTATGATTGTTTTTAGTTAAACGGATACTTTCAAACTTAATGTACAAAAAAATGTAGGATATATGTCTGTTTTGGTTTGCTTCAGATTTTAGTTCAAGTTAAAGTTTGAATGTCTAGCAGGTCAAATACTATATCATTGTTTCCATAACACAGAATATCTTTATTGAGGCTATGACTAAAAGTAACTGAGTTTCACAAAATAAACCCTTACGGAATCTGTATTGTTCCCTGAATAATAACCCCTGAGCGTGTAAATGTTTCATTACATTGCTGACAATAATGTACTCTAGTAGCTTACAGAAAACATAATTGAGAGAATCAGGACTTTATGTCAAAGGATCCTGTTTCTCTCCTTCATTGTGAATTGGAACAACGTTTGCATTCTGCCAGTCGTTTTGAATTTTTCCAAGAAATATATAGTAACTATAAATTAATAATATTTTTTGCTCGGGTTTCAATTGGTATATTTAAAACCCTAAACACTTGTTTCTATACTAACAAAATTTGCTTTTAGTGCCATAGACAAAAATATTCACATAGATCTCTTAAATATGTATGGTCACTTTACCAATTCACTATTTGAATGTTTTTCTATTTATTTCAGTGATACCAGCCTCAGGAGATAAAGAGAAAGGACAGAATATGATTAAGCAGCTAGTAAAGTGCAAAGAGGAAATTCCAGATGGAGAGAAATTGTTCTTTNCTGATTTTAAAGTAGAAAATGATGAAGTTGATAAGTCATATATCGCAGAAAATGAAATTATGAGTAACACATTGATTAAGACTGAATACAAAGGTATGTTAGTAGATCTTGTATCTGCAGATATTTGTGTCAAAACTGAGGATGAAAAGAGTTTAGTTTCAAGCTTGAATGAAACTAGTTCCGTAAGTCGGAGTTTAGAAAGCCGTTCCCGAAGGTCTACTTTGCGCAGGAAGTGTACTCTTGAAAAGAAAGAAGAGGAAGTGAAATGCAAAAACTGTGGT
Organism: Machilis hrabei; assembly: GCA_003456935.1. NCBI lineage: Eukaryota > Metazoa > Arthropoda > Insecta > Archaeognatha > Machilidae > Machilis > Machilis hrabei. The sequence goes on from KZ874739.1 coordinate 15,368, forward strand.
GACCTTTTACAGGACAAAGAAGATTTGAAGAGACATTCTTGTTGGAGCAGCAATGATGACACTGATGAAAATGTTATATTGTTGAAGAAGAGGAGACCGTCTGGTAAGTGAAATTTATTCTAATTGAATACTTGGTTNCAATTATTGTAATATTATATTCCTTTCATATCTTTAATCAGTGTACTATTCTTTAGGCATACAGTCATAGCAAAGATCGTATTGATTGTTAAAGTACTTAAAGATTAACAAATTTATTCAGCTGACACTTTGAAAGATTCGCACACTCCAATAGTTTTCGAGAGGGACCACCCAAAATTGATATTGCAGAGAAGATATACTAGCTTAAAAATGTACCTGTAACAGGGAAAATGAAAGTGTCATAACAAATAACTGGCCTAGTTGCTAGACACTTTGCATTATTTGGGTTTACGTAATAAAATGGGTATTAAGTACCCAAAAGTGTCAGGTACTAGATATGCCCATCAGATTTTATACTTTTCATTGTTATTGGCTGTTATTTAAATTGCACTTGCTCTGTTTTTTAAAAAATGGTATGAGAAAGAGTTGTCCAAGGGGCAGAGTGGAGCCCCTTGAGAAAAGATAAATCAGTTGTTAAGTACCATCACTTGTGCAGTTAATCACGTCATATTTTTTAGATTTGAAGCAAAAATTTCATTCGGCTATTTTTAGATAAGTACATCCAAATATCATGTGAAAGTAAATTACTTTNTGCCTCCCTCCACCCCAACAGAGAAAACGATTCATTACGTGAAAGGTTTCAGAGGGTGTTCTCCAGTCTAGCCTCTGAATGCCAAGCAACCCCATGGGAATCACCTTTCAACAGGAATATACACCTACCCGTGATAACTGGCACCTTCCTGTTTAAATAAAATACCATACCCTGTGTTTATAAGTTATTGTCTTCACTGTTTATTAGCAGTTACCACTTGATAATAGCTGATTTCATGTACCCTGTTAAATATTGAGCTTGAGCCAATATATAAGGTTTGAAGTCACTGTCCCATGCTAAACAGAAAACTTAAAGCATTAATAACTGCGCTGTAATTAAATATTTGTTAACGAAATTTTATATACTAGCAATGATTCGTATATAGATGACATGTATACCAAATTCATTAAAATCTGCAAAGAGGAAGCAAAGGGTTTGATTTAGATTTTTGTCTTGTTCTTGCGAAGTTTTAAACAGACCAGTGAAAGTGACACAGATTGGAAAAATAAAAACGGGACGTTTATTTAAACTAGGATAAGGTTTGAAGTTAAATGGTAAGTCAAAGCCGTAAAGAAGTACGGAGAAGAATGTTTTGTGTCCGGGTATAATGTATCCCCAAATTATAGATATTTTTTGCAACACTACTATGCTACCTACACTAATGAAAAAGTATGTCAAGTTTCCTTTTTCAACAAACAACCTTAACATGTCAACTTTGAAGTTAAATATCTTGGTAAGTTTTGGACGGATAGACAAACAGAAAAATCCTGCTCTAATTATTTGTAGCATTGTATAACTGATTCAAAAATCATGAAAGTCAAAGTAGGTAACATGACAGTTTTCTTTCAACCTGCTTGTATTGATTTGGACAGACCCCAAACACACTAACGAGGGTAGTCTGATAAGTAAGGTAAATGGCAAATAGATGGCAGCACTGCAAACAAAAAGATTCCTGCACCATTATGCTCCATTCTTCAGACGAGCATGTGCTCAGTTTAAGTTATTTGTGCAGTGTAATTTTTATTTGACTACAAACAATAGAAAATACTGTGCAGATTTCCATTAAATATTAACAAAATGAAGGTTTATGCAGTTATACAATATTATTTTTTGAAAGGGAAAACGCCTACCCAGATCAAAGGTAAGTTACATGCTGTTCTTGGCAAGACTTCGTCTTCTTTTAAATTGGTTCACACATGAGTTGGCAAATTCAAACGACTTGTGAAAACAAACACCGCAGTGGATGATAAGAAAGATCCAAAAATTGTTTTGAATTATTGAAAATTAAAAGTTAGAGACAAAGCAGACATCGTGGAAATCTTGATTGAATGTATTTCAAACATCTTACATAAACATTTGTGTATGAACAAACTTCGCGCNCTAAGGGTGTTGCGCTTGCACATGTTGGACCAGAAGCGTGTTCAAGTGGATCTCTTATCAGAGTGTTTGGAGCATTTCAAGCGTAATCCGAACAAATTTTTGTACCGATTCATAACTGTTGATGAGACGTATGTCTGCCATTATACCCCTAAGATGGTGGAACAAACAAAACAGTGGACACACAAGATTTAACCTGTCCCCATAAAGGCAAAATCAACACCATCTGCAGGAAAGGTCATGGCCACGGTGTTTTGGGATGCACGGGATTTAATTTTATATACTTTCTCGAAAAAGGAAAAACAATCATTGGCGAACATTAGGCAAATGTATTTAAGATTTTGAGCGATAAAATCAAGAAAAGGCGACTGCATCTTACCAAAAAGAAAATCCTCTTTCACCATGACAATGCACCTGCCCATACATAAGCAGTTGCAATGGCTAAAAATAACTAATGAGGTTTGAACTGTTCCAGTATCTTGCGATTTGCTATATTTAGCCCTCTCCTATTTCAATCTGTTCCAAAACCTCAAAACATGGCTTGGAGTAAAGTATATCTGTAAACTCTGAAGTAATGAAAGCTGTGAATGACTATTTTGCAGACCTTGACAAATCGTTTTTTTTTTAAGTACAATGGCTCTGGAACATTGTTGGGCAAAGTGTGTCGAGTTAAAATGAGGTTATTTCGAAAAAAAAATTCAAGTCGGTCAACTTAATTTGTATTTTTCTTTTCGTTAACCTTATTTGTGGAAAGACACTTTTACACTTACAAACACAACACGAACAAAGCAGTGAAAGGAATGATGGTGCATCCAGCTGATGGACCGAAGTGTTTTCTATTGGCTGCCACTTCTGCAGTTTATATGTAAGTGGTAGTTTCAGAAAGCAAATAAAAAAAGTTAACGTTTTTGTTGAACATTTCATGTATGTAACATTTTTCATTAACCTTTAAGTGCGAGGTTGTGACAATTTAAAAAACTACCATTTATTATTAAGATGTTATATTTCACTCTTGATTCTTATGGTAAAAGCCTTCCTACATGTAATTGTATGCTTTTTCTTGTGTTTCATCATAGAACTATCACCCATATTCTTCAAACCCTGAATACCAACTGAAACTGATGGAATATCTACATTTGTACTAGAATCTTTTTATTGTCTCTTTCAGGTCAGGCATTTTCAAGCTCCTGAAAGCTTGCTTAAATACAACGTATCCCTAATAATATTATGTAGTGTTTTACATCCCTAAAGAGTTAATACATCTTTGTCTTCTAATTACTACGCAATAACTCGCATAAGATTATTTTTCTGTCAAGGATGATTAACAGTCAACTTTTATCAGACTTTGCAGCTTGCAAATTAATTATTGATCATCAGTATGGTTGTTTTGATGAGATTTCCTTTTGTAAGTTTCACATGTGTGAAGCCAATCACTTGAAAGGTTTGGAGACAAATTCTCCAGTTGGGTTCAGTGATTCTGGTTTACTTCAATCCCAGTAAAACCTAGTGTTGTCTTCTTACAAACAAAAGAAAAAATAATTAGTAAAATGTTTCAAAATTCATTTTTTCAATCTCCAGTAGAGATTCGCTTTTTACGTTAGGAATCTCCCTGTATTCTGATCCTTCCTTGTACGACTCTGCTTCCAAATACTCAGGTTTTCTTTTCTAGGAAATACTTTAAAGCATAACTACTCTCGACTTTTTACAAGGTTTAAGTTAATCCTATTTTGTAGTGTTGTTCAAACATATGGGGTGGTGCCACTAAACACCATTTTAATCTCCTTAACCCGATTTAAAATACTTTTTTGTTTCATTAATGGCCCATAAGTTACTAGTTTCTTATACCCTGTCTCACATCATTGTACTGTCTTTGGCCTTTGTGTGTTTCACTGTTTATTCATAGCCAATGCTATACTGACGTCGCATTTTCGGTTCCACTTGTTGTTACCCATATTCAATTCTTGTGTCATCCTCAAACAGTCAAGTTTTTCCAAATAGTACAGTCTATTAAACTCAAGAATGTCCAAACTCTGCAACTCACTACCATCATCTGTTTTCCCTGAAACATACTTTATTTAAACCTTCAAATCAAAGGTTATTAATTATTTGCTTTCTTCCTAGATACCTGTGTGTTCACTTTTAGCACTCACACAGTACTTTTTCCTACAGTTTATACATTTTCGTGTGTTGCATCATACAAAACAAAATAAATAATGATCTTTGTTGTGTTAAATATTTGTACATCTATCACTCATTATCTAAGATTATTCAGAAAGTACTGTAAAAATAGTTATCATGCTAACTGAAAATTTTGCATGTGAGATTCAGGTTCAAATTTTTCACTTGTTATTAAACAGAGAGGTGCATATCCAAAGCTTCATTAAAAACGATTACAGAGTTAATTGTAGTTCAAATCAGGTTCGGCTAAAACGGTATTCTGATACCCGATCTCTTATTACCTTTAAAACCTACATAAACAGGTATTTCAGGTCTAACAGGTTGTATGAAATTAGCAATTTTCAAGCGGTAACTGCTTATAACATGTTTAGACAATAACTTATTAACATGGGAGGAGGGGGGATTAAATTGACTTAAACAAAAAGCTGCTAATTGCCAAGGGTAGATGTATATTCCTGTTTAGAGGTGAATCCCATGAGGTTGCTTGTCTTGAGAATACCCTTAAAAATCTTTCAAGTAATGAATCGTTTTTGTGTGGGGGGGCGGTGGCAGAAGGTAATTTCGCTACCATTCCGTGTGAACCATTAAACTTAAACTTGATAGCACTCTTTCCCAACTCTGAAGGTGACACGAGATGTTTCCCCTTTTCAGCTTTTTTTTCTTGTAACTTCAATTTTGCAACATCAACTAGTTCAGTAATCATCACCTCTCCTGCATGCTTTTCACTACTCTTCCCCTCCTTCTCCGATTCATGTAGCTCAGATACAACCCCATTCAAAACACCAGACATGTCTAACCCATATTTAACAACACTGGTCTGTTTAAAACTTGTGGTGTATCCTATTAATCAATAAAATAATTTAGGCTTCCTTAAGTACATTTAAAACATAAGGACAACACATATAAACTACTACAACATTAATTCAAATTTCTAAATAATTAGTTTTCGATTGCTCCCAAATGATATAAGCAGTTTATAGTTAATACCACGAGTGTAGTTTACAATTAACCTGCAGAAATGGCCAATTTCGTAATCCAGCTTCAGAATTTTAATCGTACGCTGAATCTGTTGTAACTTACAAAACTAGTATAGAAAACAAGTCACTGCACACTGCCATAGAGAATTATTGCAATTTCAGAAAGTGTATATACTAAAAATAATATTACCAATGTGTGTGCCATCTTCCAGCATTGCGTGAATGCATAATAGCTCCTACCACATGGTACGTAAAAACCACAGACTCAGTTTTATGTAAATTCTACAAACACTTACAAATTTCAGGCACAAAACTTAGTAGAAATAACTTCTGTTATCGTTGCATGTTAATTTAATGTTTCAATTTCAATCGAAAGAAGTTAAGTGTTAAAATTAAGTATCAAATACTAGCTAATATTCTATGTGTAATATCTTGGCATTTGCTCCTGATCAATTTCCCTGGCTTTTTCTAAAGCTTTTGTCCTCGCTAGCTGCGAGCCTACAGCTACTAGACAATTTGTTTTCAATGTCGTGTGTCTGCTTCCGCTAATCAGACGAGTCATCTCATATGCCTCTGGTGATTCACTCCACATGGCAAGTACCTAGCGAATAGGCTTGGTTATGTACTTACAAAGTGGAACTAAGCGAACTTCTAATGTCCACCAGTATAATTGTTTGAACATAGTGTGGAATTTGAGACGAGACTTGTGGCAAAACTTTGGAAGTTTTCTAGGAATGACGGTGAGTAATGGCGCAACTAGTTCAACATATGTTACAATTTGTGTAAAAATATGGTTTTATGCTTTGTTTATCTTGATTGTGTGTAGATTTAGTATTGTTCACATCCTTAATAAGGGTTCGAATCCCGCATAAGCTATGGATGTTTGTGCTGTCTTATTTGTGTGTGTTGTTCATAGAATTAAGTTCACCTTCATTAATCACAATAAACATTGTTTCATCGTCCCTAATGACCCATTGTGTGTCGACGAGACGTAAAACACCATATCATCATCATCCTGAATAAGAATGTGCCAGTCAGCCTAGTATGTTACATTTTGGACAACCTTCAACAATCACCTTTACTCTTACTAACTTCTTACAACCACAATTGAATGTCACACTGATCAATGAATCAACTGTTGAACACTACATCTGATTTATATATTGTTTACAAAATGAAATGTGCCTCTCGTATTTTAAATGTTCTGTATCCTGATATTGTTCACTGTTTACCCAATTTTTTACAAATTAATGGAAACATTTATTTCTGGTGCTGCAAAGCAAAATAAGCATTTTTGTGTACAAGTAATTGGATTTAGAGCAACTTTCACTAATAGCATAGATGCTGAAAGCTTGGTAAAGCATACAGATATGTCTAAATTCACATACAAATAGTAATTTAGGAGGTTTTCGGATGGACTGATTAACTTATCATGAGTGAGTTCTTGGTGTGTGGTACAACGTGTATGAAGGGATTTAAAATAAGCTTATCAAATATTAAGCTGTAGAAAAGCAAATTGACATTTTAACACCTTTAAATAGGATTCTGTGATACTAAAGCTATAAATATATACCATCCAAGAAATAGTGGTAGATAAAGTTAATACGCATTTTATATGTTTGTGTAAAAAGACTTATTTCAAACTGATTGCTTCGGAAATTAAAAGCTGCTTTAACATTCCATCTTTTGTTTAAGATCATCACGTGTTTTGTTAGTATAAGCCTTTTTTCACTCTAATATTTGACTTTGCTACAATTTCAGTTTCCATTATTGCTTTACAATTTTGTATCAATTTTTATGTTCATACTTAGTAATGTATTCATGTGTCTGAAGTATTGAAACTGGATTGTTAACTATATGTGAAAAATTCATATGTATTTATTACAATTTTTATGCAGAACTTTTAATGATTTTTCATTCTAATTTTCAGATACTTTAAAATTAAGTGGTGGACATGCTTTCAAACCCTTCAGATCCAAAATAACATCATGTGGGGCAGAGATGATTCAAGCTTACAACGAAAGTGTTTCTTTGGATAAATACGAATCCTTCTCTCAATCAGCAATAAAAACAAAACTGACAATCCGACAGAATGCATATGCTGATGATTTATGTAGAAACGTTTCTTCCTCTTATCTTTTAAAGAAGCAAAACAAGAATCTTTCAGAGGAATACCAAAATACTTCTGATGTGAGTGAAAAGAGTTTCTCCCATTCACAAAATTTGCTTAGACACAAAAAGAGCCATACAGGGCCTTTTGATTGTGATGTTTGTCAAAATAGTTTCTCCACTTTACAATACTTAATTGTACACAAAAGGAGCCATACAGGAGAAAAGTCTTTTTCTTGTGATGTTTGTCAAAAGAGATTCTCTTCCTCTCAACATTTGAAAAGACACAAAATGATTCATACACGAGAAAAGCCTTTTTCTTGTGATGTGTGTGACAAG
>KZ874741.1:17769-30405 GCA_003456935.1 Machilis hrabei
GCCCTGTGTGTGTGTTCCATCTCGAATCTGTGTCTCATTGACTACTCCTGGTAACCGGGCAGCGGCATTCTGACTTCGACAGCCACTGTAGTCCCACGCCCTAGAGAGATCGTCGTTACACATTAAAGGTGCTCCCACTTAATTTGCAATTTTTGGTAGGTTAGTAATTATTTTTTTTATTTTTGAGTTTGATAAATACTTTGTGTTGTTATAAGATGATTAAATTAGATTAGTGATGGAGTTTAATATGACATATTCATAACATATTGTAGGCTACAGTGTATATGCTGTAAGTGTACAATATTTATAGCCTAGAATAGGGATAATAGGCTGGCTGTTTTTACTTAATAACAAACAACTCAACCTTTACATGAGATGCTTTGAAGTTGTGGGAAGGCTTAGGTTTTGGCTAGAGTACATGTAGTATAGGATATATCTGTTATATAGTGGTATATTTATAACAGTAGGAAAGATAATAGCATAGTATTTCAGGACTGTATGCATTTCAAATGGAATATCCATGTACGACAGATCAAAGTAGTGTTTTTTGAACAATTAGGCTGCACTTTCTTTGCCCACAGTTATGAATGCTGTTTCTAAACAAAACCTTTGCCGAACTTAACCAAAGAAACATCAGCAGGAAAGTACTTACCTACCCCTACACATACCACTACCCCTACCCAAACTTCTACTACAAATCCAACCCTAACTCCTACAAACAGTGCAGCCTGAGAATGCAATTCTATGAATGGGCCCTACTCGTTAATTAAACGGCATTATAAAACTAATTTTACTTTAGCCACAATATCTTCAAGATATCTCTAATTATATTTATTTTTGTACTGGTTTGAGTAATAATAAGGTGTTCATAATTTCTAAATTACAATGTAACAGCTGGCTGCTTTACACAATAAAAAAATGTAAACAACNCAACGCCCGGAAGTTGTCATTTGTTTTGTATCACACTTTCTTGACAATTTCTACACAAACTTCATTCTTGAGTGTAAACCTTTATTTTGCTAACTACAACTGAAAAGTGATTGTGAAACGGGTCTTTAGTAATAAGTAGAGAGTATCTTTAACCTTTAGTTAGTTAATCTTTATTTATACAGTCTTTTATGCAACCGGCCCTGAGCCACCTTATCCGTCTCCGGGATCAGCCAGGAGAAAAAATATGGCCTGATGATAATTTTATTGTTAACCTTAGCCCATATCATAACAAAAGGGGGATTTTATTGAAGTTCTTCAGAGTAATGAGGACTGTTTTTGGCCCAGAAATAAACATTCTGAGAACGGGAGCCAAGATGTACCGTACGTTCATCTGCCACAACAACATTACGAGCCGAATTTCATTATTTTATAACAAAACATATAACATATCCGATCGTCACTTTTGGCAGACTGTAGTTTTAATTTTAGTATTTAGCACTAGTGGCATATTTGAGTATCTACACTATTGTACGAGTTGTTATCTACATGCACAAAACGTAATTAGTTTTTCCTATATTTTAATAGGCTAAATCACGATACACAGGCATTCAAACACAAACTAATAATTTGCGGTGGAACTGCAATAAACTATTACCCCATAAGAATGAAATCTACTTAAAGGACCAAACACTATGGTAATTTTATTTCGATTTCCAGACGATACCTACCCACGTGAGACCCAGAAAGACAACAACTGATGCCGCTGTGAATCCCAAGGCTATCAGGGAGAGCAATATGCCTAGGAATATATGCCCTGATCCAAATTGCTCACCAGCAATTATCCATCCACTAACAGAGAAAGAAAGAGGCTCAACAAAACAAAAGCAACCAAAGAGGAAAGAAAAAAATACTGCTATCCAAGACAGCAGCTGTGAAATAGAATTGTATATTAAAATAAAGACATTCAATTACTACAACAAAATTAAAATAAAAATTTAAAGTAAAGAAACGCATGCTACGGGTGTGCAACTTAAACCAAGTCTACGACAATACTTCTGACTTCGTAGCTTTTAATCTCTAACACTGCCCACACCGACCCTGCGTTTATGGTCATGCCGGTATTATGACATCGAAGATTATTTTCGCCTATATAGGACAGTGAATCTACTACATTACTCTATTGTTCTGATTGCACTTTCTAAAGACATACATTTTTCTACTAATTATTAGGTAAATAATTTTGACAATTATAATTCACAACTATTCTGGTGTTGTATTACTTATACAGGGTGTTTAAAAACTCGTTTGTAAAAACTGAACCACGCATTGGTGACAGCCTCAGAAGCAATTCGAGAAAAGGAACCCATGTTCGGAAATGATTCATAACGGCGCTACGCGCATTTAAAGTTATGCATTTTGGCAACGCCGCATCGGAACTGGTAGCGGATGAGCGATCAGATTGACCCCCACCTTACACTCTGAAACCACAGAAGAATTTCCATTACCATGGCGTAGCTCAGCGAGTTGGTTTTTACAACTGTCACCGGAAGCTCCAATCTACTCGAGTTCGAGCCCCTGGCCGGTTTATTTTTTTTTTCTTTTCCTGTTAATTAAGATTATTATGAATTTATTTAATACTTTAGTCTGTAGACATATGTTGAACAAAAGTAAAGATCTAAAACTAAAAAAAAAAAAAATCCAATCGATTTCAGTTTTCCTACTCCGCCTGCCTGGAAATTCAAAGTATTAAATAAATTCATCATAATCTTAATTAACAGGAAAATAAAATCAATAAACCGGCCCGGGACTCGAGTAGATTGGAGCTTCCGCCGACAATTGTAAACACCTACGCACTGAGCTACGCCATTCTAATGGAAATTCTTCTGTGGTTTCTGAGTGTAAGGTGGGGGTCAATCTGATCGCTCATCCGCTACCAGTTCCGATGCGGCGTTGCCAAAATGCATAACTTTAAATGCACGTAGCGCCGTTATGCATCATTTCCAGACATGTGTTCCTTATCTCGAATTGCTTCTGAGGCTGTCACCAATGCGTGGTTCAATTTTTACACATGAGATTTTAAACACCCTGTATAAATAACCACATTAATGAAATGCCATTCTTGGAAATGTGGAAATATGAGAAAGGAAAAATAAGAAGAAAATCTTTACATCTAGTTTAGACTCCCAAGCTTTTTAATTATGAAATTACGTCCGAGGTCACCAAGAAGCCACCAAGCCAAAAGACATATTGTATACTTAGGTTTAAATTTTATGAAATGTGATACTTTCCTTACTAACCTGACATCCACAGTAATACTTAATGATAAGATGCCTGATATAATCACTTATCTTGTTGAAACACTTATAAATATTACACCTTTCCTCTCAGAACAACATACCACGCAAATCTCAAGACGAAAAGCCACAACCACAACTGTGTACGAGGATGTAAGATTATTTTTATTAATATTTACCGTGATCAACATAAAAAAATCAGCCAGGGCTAATGCCGCAAAACAGGTAGCCAGAATGAAAGTGAGTACTAGTACAAACATCTCTCCAGGAGTTGTCGCAGAGCTTATCCACAAAATATCTGCCATGAATCCGCTTAATATACAAGAGAAAAACACGTATACATAAAAACAAAACAAAACTTTAACGGCAGTGTAAAAAATTTCCTACAACAGTAGACTGGTGTAGACCGCATTCAATTTTTTTCTCGGATCCTACAAGGACTGGTTTGAGAATAACTTTACAAGTCAATTTGTTACTCTTAGATGACAACACTGCATTGAAAGAATTATACTCAGACCCTGCTTAACACTGAGGATGATGCATTCCTTGGAGATGAAGTACTACGTAAGTCAGCGTTACGTAAATAGGCAGGCATGCCTGATATATATAAAAATCTACCCGAAATATACATGGTGTGTATAAAAAGCTTGGTGAATGGTCCGATATCTGAACCGCAACATGGGCCAGGTGCGTGCGCGCGCATGCAAATAACTATCCAGAAACATGTCGAGAAGTGTCACCTAGCGTGGCGCACACGTGGCCGTCAGGGTAAACCCGCTTTGGGCAATCAAACGTAGTCAGTGTGAGAGGTAGTGTCACAGTGCAATGGAGCAACGAGTGATCATCAAGGTCTGCTACTAATTGGGGAAGTCGGAGACGGCCAGAGTTGCACACGACTGGACAGTGGATGTTGCTGCACGATAACGCGCCTGCACACTGTGCGATCCGTGTGCGCAAATTCTTGGCTCAGCGTGGCGTACCTGTTCTCGATCATCCACCGTACTCCCCTGATCTAACGCCTGCGGACTTCTTTCTGTTTCCCCGCCTGAAGGGGGTCATGAAAGGTAGACGTGTCGGCAATCCAAAAACGTGCTGTTGGTTCTGCGATCGATTCCTAAAGAGGCCTTTGCTGACAGTTTTCAGAAGCTTTATGAATGTTGGCAATAGTGCGTTGTGGCAGATGGCAATTATTTTGAAGGCCAATAAATGTAATTTGTTGTATCTTCTGTTTTGTTTATTTTCTGATACCATTCACCGAACCCTTTAGACACATCATGTATGTATGATGTACTATTTTATNTATATAGTAATTCCTGTGAGAAACAAATCCACATTAATGTGTCTAGTGCCACCCACCCATATTTTTTTAAATAAATTTCAATCAATAACTGAATATAATTAAAAACAACATTATAATAAATTAGAACTATATTATAGGGTAGCGTTATTCGGGGTCTGAGTGTACACGTAGCCACATGTGTATTTGGTGGTCACGAACTTAAACGTGATTAATCTAATGCAACGGTGGTCCAGCACAAGATCCGAGCAGTCAATCAATTTTCGAATACGAGAAATTTGTCTGCTACAGAAATTTGCAGAAAACTGTATTTTCCACAAGTACTTGCTGTTTGCTGTGCTTGCTCCCTCCCTTCACAATCACTTGTGCCGACTCGTCCAATTCTAAAGTGTACGCACTCTGTCCACACATCACACCTTCCACGTAAACTTCGACCAGCTGACAATGAATTTCTGAAGCAGAGAAATACCTTGCACTAAAAAATGGAATGACTGTCAAGACCTTGCACGTGAACAACAGTTCAAAGTCGACTTGCCACGTTTAACTGATGACTTCTACGTAGATGTGTGACAAAATGCAATTCTTTTACTGTAATATGGTGTGGCCAAACTGCCTTGAAACAAAAATATTTTTTTTCTTATTTTATGCACCACCTTAACTATTAGCACACTGCACTTAAATTAGAAAATCAAGAGTTATATATTCTATACAATCACCATAAATTAAAATCATGTGTATGTACACTCATGCGTTCCATGCATCAGCTGGTGGGCTACTTCAGTACTTTCAGTCAAAGCGCAAATAAATAAAAAGGCAACTAGACACCAATTCGTGTAATGGAGGCTTTGAACTGTAAGACTACCTTAACCAACAAGTAAAACGCGGTAAGGGCCGTTAGACCGAATCCAATGGCGGTAATCATACACATGACACCTACTCCAATCCCGATGGCCGAGGAACCGTCGAATGCTGTAAGACCTATAAAAACTCCGCTGCAAGAAGAGAAACAGATGCCCAAATACACATAGCACAACATATCATTTTATATCACATTGTTTAAATACCACATAATGTATAAAACACAAAAACAATTTTATAAACAAACCATGTTAACCGTTGTGGCAATAAGTTTGACATTTTTCAAGCAGTTTCAAACTATATCTTGTAAAATTTGGTGTTTGTTAGGCAGAATTTGGGCTAAGATCTTTGAAGAATAACTGCTAACTTGCCCACTTACCATCAATGTATAACAATTTCACACTTTTCTTGAGAGCACAGCAGAATCGGTTAGCTGAAATGGCATGAACTAGTTTTTTTTATTTTAATTATTTATTATTATGGTATCAAAGCCAAAAAAAAGTTCAAAGATACTGGACTGCTTTCAAAGCAGTTAGTAACTTAATTGTAAATGACGTTCTTGTTCAATATCAAATTCAATACAGTACTTTAGTTGTAATTAACCATGTTTTGGGATAGACATTGTAGTTTCTTTACACTGAAAATCAAATTTCTGGATTATCTTAAATTTGGCTTATCCAAAATCGGGTCTACTCCCTTTATTTCGGATAACCGATATTCTACAGCATTTAAAATTTTGTGATTTACAGTACTATTACTTAATGGAATACTTAAAAACTGTTATTTTTATCCAACGTTTACTCAAAGTTAGAATTTGATTACATTTTAAAAGCTAAACAAAGCAAAGATAAGAGCACGGAATCTGAATTACTAAGCAGTATTAAAAATAACGATACTTTTTTTTATCACCGATATTCCATTCTAATTATGATGTACATTCAAAAACTTTTAACTGTTCTAACTTTTAACCTTATCTTTAATTCTTTCTGTGCTATATTGCTATTGGATTATGGTCCCGCTGTTATGACATCTTAGGTCTAATGGAGACCCATCCTTGTCGCAATGACGCTTCAGGATAATTGAATTTTGCCACTAATTGACACATAGCTGGAGGTGGGTTCTTTTACATTGAACACTTATCGATGGGACCCACCTTTAACGTGCCTCCCGGAACACGCCTACGATCATACCTTAGTGTGCAGTGCTTCACAGGCAGACTCGTAGGATAACCCTTTTATTCCCAGGGCTAAGAGCCGGCCTCGGGGTTTGAACCCGGGACCTCCCGATCAGGAGGCAAACACTCTAACCACTAGGTCAACCTGTCGGTTTTCTGTGCTATTCTGAGTTTATATGTGAAGTTAATAAGGACACATGATTATTTGATATTTTGATGGAAACAGGAGTAGAAACTCATTATTAAGTTATATATAGGGCCTATATAAAGACACGATTGGTCTTACGTTGTCTTTATATATATGTAACTTTATAAGATGCATGATTAGTTTATTCACATTAAATATGCCTTGCTAACAGAAGTGTATATCCTTAAACGCAGTCTTATTATAAGGGGCAGTCAAATGAAAAGGTGCCAAGAGGTGCAGATGTTAAAGTATTGTTCCTACGTTAACAGAAAGTGCAATGAACTTGAAGGCATTGTTGAGGAAGGCGATGTATGCCCTGATGATAAAAGTCCAAGGACTGTGACAGCAACCAATTCGTCACAGTGTCTTTGACGTCGTCGTTCGAAGTGAACCTAAGACCCTTCAGGTGTTATTTTAGGGGACAAACAAATTGAAGTCGCACGGGGATAGGTCCGGGCTACAGGGCGGAAGTTTCAGTACTTCCCAACCGAATTAATCGAGAAGACCATTTGTCTCATGTGAAACTTTCACGGCCTCCACGGAACCAAGCACACCACGTTTTCACAGTAGTGTGTGAAACACAGTCTTGACCATAAACGTTGGACATACGTTGGAAAATTGCAATACGTGTTGCCTTCTGCAGTTTGGAATCTTAACACAAGCCGCTGTTCTTCCACAATGGAATTTTCCAATTGAAACGCCATGACTACGTTATTACCGTAGGACGAAAGTATGACAGACGGGCCTCTTTATACGCATCCCCTACTCAAAATCACGTGACCGGGTGGTAACGATATTTATTTGCATGATATGACTCATACATCAACCAACAAAATACTGCCCTCTATTGTACAGACACAAACCGGGCCTCTCCGCTGCAACCGTCGGCACATTTTCATTTGACCTCCCATCATATAATGGCCGAATTAACAGATCTGGGGGGAAAAAAACAGCACTAAAATCTATATTTTCTATACCAATGTGTAGCCTAAATTAGGTCAGTTTTCAACTAACTACACTTTCAAATTGTTTTATTAACTCAGTTAAATAAATAGACGACGAGAAAACGAAAATTGTAGACATGGGAGAATATCTGGTTGTACAAGCATACAACAATATCCAATCCTGTACTGCCCATCCACAAGCTCCTTTTTCAGATAATGTAAAATTTGAATGTGCTGTTCTAGCATGTCTTTACCATTTGATTATTTTTTTTATTAAATGTGGAGGGTTATGCAAAGCAAGCTGTTTCATAGAAACTATATATATTTTCTGTAGCCAGGATGCATATCAGTTGCTGTGACAATATCGCTAATAAATGTGCTCTTTACTTAGTGATCGAGGGCACTGTACGACACGGAGTGCGACTCAATGAGTACGTCTATAGATATCGTCATGCCAGTCGACATGCAACACGTGAAATTCTGCCATTTATCCCAATGCTGGCAATATTAGCTTTTTAATCAGCCGTTACTAAGCTCGTCACACTCCGACGACTCGCTACATACTTTAAACAGCACATGCAAATTTAACACTTGTCAAACATAACAAATAATTCCTCAAATGTATTCATCAGAAGTATATCCCAAACTTAAAAATATCAATGTTTTTTTCACTGTAGCACTGCTTGAGTACTAAATATGCACAATACCTGGCCCTCATGTTAGTGATGCACAGTGGCGTGCTCTGTGGGCAGCCACCGTATTTAACGATCAATCGTCACGTGTGCTTTTGAAATTTGATGCGACAAATATTTCACTCATATTAGTACTTCTATTCCATTTCAACAAGTTCCACATGCCCAAATACAGAGATTCTTTATGCGACAATCACGAACTTACCATGTACCGAGTCCTGGAATTCCAATCGCGTGTGTGACGCTTACAACCAGTTGAAAGAAGAAGACAAAGAAGAACACCATAAAATTAAAGGAGCTGTCACTCCTGAAAAGACAAAGACAGAATATCAGAAAACCCCACAATCTTGTTTTAACCAATCAGGAATTGATAAAGATGGGACCAATCAGGAATTGATAAAGATGGGACCAACCAGATTTCAGTGTATACACAAAATCATTAAATAATCACACTACTTACCTGAAGGCTTTATATGCTGGCCTAAACCAACAAACGTAAGAAAATGGCGTGAAGAGGAAAAAGTACAACAGGCCCATGCCGAACGTCGCTCCGCCTCCCTCAACTCCNGCAAATATAAGAGCCAGACCTCCGAGAATATTGAGTAGTAACAGGCAAGTGTGAACTGAAAATACACGGACAAGTTGTCAAAAAAACTGCCATACAGTACGAGGCATAGCTTAATTTCATTACTCGAGCATGAATTCAAATGACCGGGGGATAGAAACAATGGTCACAATCCAACGAAGATGTTCAAAGTTCNTGACCACACCTGCCTGGAAAATCCAGGAAGGAAAAAAAATTGCAGTCTACAATGCAACTGGAATGAGCTAAAATTATCTGTATTTTTACAAGTGCTACTTAGATGGACTGAAAAAGCTCACACATCAAATTAAAAAAAATTAGCTTTGCTCCATATTTGCAGCAAAAAGACGGTTTGCCAAATTATATCATGATTTAATTTGTTTCATTAAATTAATGCAAATACACCTTTATAAGCATTAAACACCACACTTTCTACCATACACCAGTTACACCTAAATCATCTAAGCCAAGAAAGTTGTCATAGTGATATGAATCATATCCGAGATGAAATATACTAACGGCAAATGCAAAATCGGAGAATCGGTGAGCCTTCATCAGGTACACTGAACCATGATTACATTAAAAGGAGAAAATTGATTTCTTACCGTACACCGTTTTCTTGTCCTTTGATATTGCGCAGCGTTTTACGTCTCTGGCTTCATCAGAAAGTCACTTACACTTATGTCGTCATCAAAGAAGCCATCTTTGAAAGACTGTCACTTTGTGAAGAGTGTTACAGTGTTGGTCGGTTGATATCTGCCTCACATGTTTCTATTATCTTCTATACTGAATGGTATAGAATGATAGTGTCAAATCACTTCACTTCACTTCTTTCCCACACTTAACATTTTTTTAACATTATTAAAATCTATTTAAAAAACGCACGTAAATATCACTGGTGTACTGTTCTGTCGTTCAAGAGGTACTTTTGGGTTCAGTGGTTTCAAACAGGTAGCTGGTTTGAAACATAGACGGTGTTGTAGGATTTTAGTGGAAAAAACGGTGAAACGTTGGTGAGGAAATGGGGGAATTTCTGAATGGGTTTTGGAAAATAACTAAAATAGGTTTAATTCGGATGTGGAATCAAAAACGTCCGGCGATAGATTTGGGGGTTTGGGCTGTATTTTCTCTGGTTTACATCTCTGACATGTTCTCTAATTCGAGTTTCCAAATTTCTATACAATCAACCCTATAGATCCCACTTTTGCAATTATTATTCTCTTTTTCTTTAAAGTCGTTAAAAATTGCTTTCAATTTTGCTGGGGGTTTGTCTGAAGCTATCACACAAATAAGAAGAGATACGTACGAAACAATAGAAATTTGGAAAACTAAAAACTGTTTAAATAGAGAACAAGGAAACCTAGACCCTAGGTGGAAGCACCTCTTCATTCCAAATATTGAAAAATTCCAAGATTTCAAATGGCCCAAACCCCCAAATTTACTGCCGGACGTTTTTGATCCCACATCCGAATTAAACCTGTTTTAGTTATTTTTCAAAACCCATTCAGAAATTCCCCCATTTCCTCACCAACATTTCACCGTTTTTTCCACTAAAATCCGACAACACCGCCTATGTTTTGTGATACCTGACGTATTAACGCAGGAATTTTTTTTCATTTTTTTTCCTTGTTTCCCTTGTACTTTATTTCAGGTAAAAGATGGTTATTTGATTATTCATAGGCCTAGGGGNTGTTTAAATAGAGAACAAGGAAACCTAGACCCTAGGTGGAAGCACCTCTTCATTCCAAATATTGAAAAATTCCAAGATTTCAAATGGCCCAAACCGCCAAATTTACTGCTGGAGGTTTTTGATCCCACATCCGAATTAAACCTGTTTTAGTTATTTTTCAAAACCCATTCAGAAATTCCCCCATTTCCTCACCGACATTTCACCGTTTTTTCCACTAAAATCCGACAACACCGCCTATGTTTCAAACCACTGACCCCAACAGTACCTCTTGAACCACGGAACAGTACACCAGTGATATTTACGTGTGTTTTTTAGATAGATTTTAATAAGGTTAAAAAAATTGTAAGTGTGGGAAAGAAGCGAAGTGAAGCTGTCATTCTGTACCATTCAATATAGAAGATAATAGAAACGTGGGAGGCAGATATCAACCGACCAAAACTGTAACACTCTTCACAAAGTGACAGTCTTTCAAAGATGGCTTCTTCGATGACGACATAAGTGTAAGTTACTTTCTGATGAAGCCAGAGGCGTAAAATGCGGCGAAATATCAAAAGACAAGAAAACAGTGTACGGTAAGAAATCTCTTTTCACCTTTTAATGTAATCACGTGTGCCTACACCTGTTTCCGCAAAAACTTAAAATACATTGAACCAATCAGGATATTACTCGCCGTCCTCGCTAGAATATTTTCGTTGTTTCGCCGAATGCACACGTGGCTACCACATAGACAAACAGTTCAAAGACCGTGGCGAAACACTGGAAGAATTCCAGTAAGGCCAACATACTAAAGAAAGAACAATACATTTCAAGACTCTGCCATTATAAATTCAAAAAATACTTACACATCCATAAGTAGTAGAGCCATTTTACAATCCTCTGAAATTCCAAAGGAATGTCGACGTTGATGTCTTGGTAAAAGCAAGGCTGGAAACAACACTTTTCCGGAACTGGGGGCCAATTATTTTTCCTAGCTGTAATGTGAACAGACAAGAACACGAAATTCAATTAACGCAAATCGTGCAACATTTGAGGAAGCCTACTTATTCCACCAATCAATGAACACCTTACCATTATAAGGTGCATTTCGTAGCTCTTCTTCCCTTCTCTGCAATTCTTCTGCTTTCCTGTCTAACTCTTCTTGTCTTCGCTACAAAAAAGGAAAGAAACATCAACATCCTGCTACCGTTTCTTTGCCGTAACAAAGCCCGGGATATAAACATCGCAACATTCACGCTAGTAAAAACTACCCCGTTCACGAAAGTCACTTCTGACGGACAGAAAACCCAATGTGCTGCAAACCTGCCATCTATTACCTACGACGCTAACTACAGCAATAACCTGAATGCCATCTACCATTGAAACTGGGTACCACTTAAGTCGTTTGTGTATATATACAACAGCAAAGAAACAATAATTACTTTTCTTAGTTGAAATTAATAGTTATGTTTATTGTTAAGTGGGTTTTCTAGAATTCCAATTAATCGTAAATAGGCTTTTAAGCACGTGTGCTGATTTTGTTCTTCTTCTATTTCGAAAACGCAACCATAATTAATATCGACATTCGGAAAGTAGACGTTAAATGCAAAGAGGATACTAGCGCCACGGAAAGATAAGTTAAAATCGCATTTACTAGCGTCAGAAATCGGTAGCGTGCAGAGTGTTTACTACGAACGCTTTTTAATGGACGATCCTATACTTGAACTTTCCCAACCCGGTGCGTTACGGGGCGTAAGTAGTTTGTGTCCGGGCTTAATTCCTACACAATTCATAAATACAGAAATCTAAAAAATATAGTGTTCGCTCCATTTACATCAGGGGTTGCATTACAATATTATTGAATGTATCTCAGGGACACATTACACTGGAAAAATATGTCCTCTAAAATATTCATGTGTTCCATGCATATACCATTTTTTTTAATAAAAAAATTGATGATTTCTATTCCGAGTTCGTTAAGGCGTTCTACCCAACCGATTTCCTTATTTTT
>KZ874757.1:37063-48315 GCA_003456935.1 Machilis hrabei
GAAGCCTATTGGTTCAAGATGGGTATTCAGCTTAAAGAAGAAGGATGGGGGTAATAATGTTCGTTTTCGTGCTAGATTGGTGGCACAGGGTTTTTTCTAAAAAGAGGGATTGGACTATTTTGAAACTTTTAGCCCAGTTTTTTCATTTACATTAGTTAGATTATTTTTCTTTATTACAGTAATCTGTCTTGGTTGGACTCATGCACATATAGATGTAAAATGTGCATATCTTTATGGTTCTTTTGAAGAGAAAGTGTATTTTAGACCTTCCCCAGGCTATGATGAGTTTATTAATAAGGTATGGCTTTTGCATAAAGCTCTTTATGGTCTACATCAATCTGGAAAGGCCTGGTTCAGTGAATTAGATACTACTTTCTTATCCCTTGGTTTTTCAAAGATAGCATCTACTAATTGTGTCTATACCTATAAGAGGAAGACAATTGTATTGGTTTATGTAGATGATCTTGCTGTCTTTGCTCAAAATTCATATGTACTTGAAGAAATAATTTTGATAATTAAGACCAAATATGACATTACAAATTTGGGAAAGATTAGGACATTTCTTGGTTTTGAGTTCGACGAATACTATTCACCAGAAAAATTTTGGATTGGACGCTATTCAAAAGGTTGACGTACCTTTAGACGTTGGTGCCAATTTATCAAAACAGAAGTGCACAGTTGAAGAAAATAACAAAGGGATGGCCAGCGTTCCTTATCGATCATTGATTGGGGCATTGATGTTTATAGCTACTAGGACACGTCCTGACATTCAATTTGCAGTTACTGTCTTATCTCAGTTTAATAGTAACCCTGGTTGGTGTCATTGGATACAACTTCGTCGTGTTTTAAGATACATTTATNTCATCTCATTGGAGTTCAACTTATTTATTTGGTTATTTTGGACTTATGGTTCTTGTACAGTCTGCCATATACAACTGTGCATACTCTGGAAAGGAAAACAGCTTCCTTCCCGTAGGAAGGTAAACACTAACGTTACGGTAGATTCAGGGCGATTGCGACTCCTATAAGCTGCGATTTAAATTTTATTATCTTTAATAAGGCTATAATAACGCACTTTACCTCACCTAACCGAACTAACTTAATTCCGGTAGCCAAATATTTGTACTTCTAGTTTGTTTTGTTTTTTATCTGTACTATGACTTCCGTTATAAGTAAATTAATTTTCACAGATGCTCTAGATCTAGTGAATCCTGTATAACACAATACATTGTGGCATTCAGTAGGAAAAGGTTGCTAGCTGNTACGGTGAGATCTTTACTTAGCTCGTCGGGCTTATCGGCTCAGTGGTGGGGTGAACTTATTCTGACAGCTATGTATTTGAAGAATAAGAGCCCTCGTCAGTGAATAAAGGGGGAAATTCCCGATTCAATTTGGTATAAAAATATTCCTCGTGTTCATCATTTAAGAAGAATAAGATGCCTGTGTTTCGTCAAGGATGAACGTCGTTTATCAAAAATAAAGGCAAGAAGTGAATTTGGAATACTCATTGGTTATGCTTTTAACACATCCGGTTATAGAGTCTGGTTACCTGGTCGGGGTAGATTTGTAATTAAAGAGTCAAAAAGTGTTAAGTTTGATGAAAAGAGGATGGGTATGGAGGTGCTTAGGAATGCTAAGGAACATGGATCGGTTGAATTCTGTTTTGGTTTGGAGAAAAATGGGTCATTGAATGATTCCATGTCTGACCTACCTATTTGTAGATCAGGGGAACCTTCTACTANGATGCTCTAGATCTAGTGAATCCTGTATAACACAATACATTGTGGCATTCAGTAGGAAAAGGTTGCTAGCTGCAGCAGCGGGTTGGGCAAAAATAACCTTTTGTGTGCTATTCAGCGAGTCTTTCGCCACGATAGTCTGTGACTGCTTGTCTGCTACAATAATCTCTCTTACCCGATAGGAAGTGTCCTATCAAAAATAGCAGCGAAGTCGCTTGAGAAATTCATAGAATTTTACTCTTATACTACTCGCAAACACCATTATGTCACGATACTCTTTCAATAATCTTCTCGTGGGAGCTAAATCATGGTATAGGTGTAGTAATTCATTAAGGAGTGAGTGGGGCTCATTTGACACCACCACTTCACATGTACATGGCCTATAACAATCTTCATTTTGAAGAACGTATTCTGGGACTTATGCCATTCGACGGAAAGACTTATAAACTAAATCATGACATAGTTGTCGTTATTTGTTTACGAGTAGGGGGACTAACTTGACGCCAACTTTCATACTTATATCGCCTCTAACAGGCTTAATATTTGTGAAATATTGCTGAGACTAGTGCCATTCAACGGAATGAATTGGAAACTAAATCATGGCACATTGTCGCAAATCGTTCATGAGTTGACAGGGCTAACTTGATGCTAGCCCTTATCACCTACATGTTGTAAAACAGGACTAATTTTGATGAACGAATTCTGAGATTAGCGTCATTGGACACAAAGAACTCGTAACTAAATCATGGCTGAGGTTTCATAATTTGCTAGTTAGTGGGGTGGCAAATTTGACGCGAGTTATCCCATTTATATAGTGTATAAACAGACCTAATATTGGTAAATGAATTATGGCCGTTATGATATTCGACGGAACGAAATGGGAACTTAATAACGGGAGGAGTGAAACAATTCGTTCAGGAGTGAGTGGGGCTAACTTGACGCCAGGCCTGAACACTTATATCGTCCATAACTTACTTAATTTTGGTGAACGAATTCTGGGACTGCTGTCATTCGACGGAACGTATTAGGAACTAAATCATGACATAGGTTTCACAATTCGTTCAGGAGTGGGCGGGGCTAACTTTTGGCCTGCCCTTCCATTTAAATAGTCTATAACATGCTTAATATCGGTGAACGAATCCTGAGAGAAGTACCATTCAACGGAACGAATTGGGAACTAAATCATGGCATAGGTGTCATAATTAGTTCAGGAGTGTCGGGGGGTGAGCTGGCATCAAGTTATCCCCGCCCACTGATTAGGCCTGTAAGAGGCTAAATATTGGTGAACGAATTCTGGGACAAGTGTCATTCGATGGAATGAATTTTGAACTAAATCATGGCATAGGTGCCGTAATTTGTTCAGGAGTGGGCGGGGCCAACTTGACGAAGGTGTCAGCATGACGTCTCCAGTACTTTTAACTGATGTATCTTAGCTGAATATCAGGCTTTCGTTACATTTCGAGTAATCATCTTATTACTGTAGGTGACGCTTTAAATAAAATTAGAGATATAACTTGTCTTCTGCATTTCTGTTCGTGATAGCTCATATGACATATATATAGTCTATACAGGGAACCATTTAGCTGGATGGCCTGCTGGCAGAAAGTGATTGGAAGTGACAGGTAGAGAAACTTGCTTATCAGTAAATAGCAAACGATGTCAGATATAGAGTCAGCGAACTAACAGTATCCTGATTAAAATTATCACTAACAACACTAGAGTATGGGGATGGTCCCGTTTTTATCTTTTTGTGTGTGATTGAACTGGTCAGGCTGGAAAGATCTATTTGGAACCTAATTGTGTTAATGTGCAGACATTGTGTCTGGACCCAACATTCTTGAGATTATTTTAAGATGGTGGTGACCTGTTTTTTTTATTTAGCTTGCCATGTTAAGGAAGGTATCCTAACCTAACCTAAGATTCGGGAATCGAACCTGGACCCTCGTTTAAGAATATGAGGTGGTAGTTTCCTTGTGGTTGACAATAGACCTGTCGTAGCTTCGAACATGGTACTTTTAATTTTTAACCCAAGCTACTTAAAGGCTGTAGATAGAATTGATATTAGGTCGAGTTTGACCAATAGACCTTTGAGGAGGATCGAACCCAAGTTATGAGCTAAAGTAAAGTTGAGATGTATACTTGTTCTCAAATGCATAGACCTTTCAGAGTGTCGAACCAAGGATATTTTAATTTTTTTTACCACCAAGTTATGACGTCAGATACCAATGACTGTACATTACCTTCGTCTTACTGACCAATAATTGCTATGTAAAAATAAAGTAAAATAATATTCTTATGTAAAGCGCAATACATATACACTTTAAAAATGGAGGTAGGGTTTGTGAGGAATGAAAAATGTTGTTAAAGTTTAACAAGTTTATTATGACCAGTGTAAATGTCGTTTTGATACATTAATGAACATGTACAAAAAAATACAATATATTTATGAAAAAATATTCACCATGATATTTTTAAACAATTATAAAAGGTGATGTTTATGAAATGTCTGTAGTTTGGTCGTTCGTAGAGCTGTTAAACCAGCTGGCTAAACGGTAACACTTTCTCACAGCACAATGCACATTAAACACGTGGTTTTTATGAAAGCAACATACTTCACCAGATGCATTGTTCATTTCATAAATTGAAGTACAGTCCAATAAATCCATGTTGATTGTAGGCTTCCCCATAAGTTGCGAGACGAGTTGGCATTTTTGATGTCCCTTGATGTACACGTGGCTGGCACCTTGGGTGAGATGATGGATACAGCTTCGTAGACAATCGTAAGGTACAAGTCCGTCGTCCCAGTTGATTTTGTGAAGGTTGTTGAAAATCCAAGTGTTGTGACGCTGGATTTTATCAGGTAGTATTAGAAATAGGTTAGGCGGCTTGAAGATAGTTCTCCAGGTTGATGCGTTTCATGCATGGTGACAATGTAGGTGCTAGAATACGTTTTTACAAGAGGAATTAGACGATCAGCCCCAAAGACGCCGCAAAAATGGGTGCTGGCCTCGACTCACTGCCTGTTAGAGTAGCACGGGCTTCATGATTAAGTGATGTAGAGGAAAATTACTTTACGGTGCTGGTTAATTTCGAGTAAACTTTCAAATTTGGCATACACGATTAGATTAGCTGTTTCGAAAAGACCACAGGCAAATTGCTTTTCCAGTTTCATATTCCCATGACTGACTAAAATTAAATGACTGTCATTGCATCCGTCAGGACTTATATCGAAAGCATATCGTATACGTGAAATTTGTAACTGTAATCCTTGATCTCTGTACAAACGATCCTAGTACAGGAACATAGTATGGAGTAGTAGCATTGGACGAATCGAACTTTTTCAAAATTGGGCCGTAATGGTTTGCTTGTTAGAGGTTTGCCGTCCACGTACAAGGACAATGATTTTTGACGTTTATCTGACCATGGCAAGGTTTCACAGCCACGAACTGGTTCTCTCCCACTTCCAATAAATTAGGCCATACAGTTTCGAATTTGTTCTGCTGCTGTTGAGGTGCTTGCCTTTGTTGCTGATGGTAGGACACCTGGGTTTGAGTATGGGTAGTCTCTTGTCCTGCAGGTCCTGCCTTCTTTATTTTTACTGCTGTAGTACTTGCCTTTGATTCTGATGATAATATACCCGAGGTTTCGTACTGGCACTATCATCACCCACCATGGCCGGCGCGATGTTGTACAAACTCGTAGCATCGAGGAACTGACTCTGGAGCTCGATGTCGCTATCTTCTTCGTCCCAGTGATGATGTGATATCTCTCTCTTTCTCAACATCAAAGACGTTTGTGGCTCTGAAAATATATGGGCTACTAGTGAGAGAGACTACCACACTGATGGCTTCTTTTTATACAGGTGAGTGTGTGTCTTCGTTCCCCATTGGCTGCTGTTATGATGAATGCGGGGTCCTCTTCCTCTGTCCTTTCATACCGGCTACATCATCCAGACTTTTCAGTGTACGTTTCAAGGCTTTGATCACCGTTTCTACCATGCTGCAATATACCGTCTTGTGAAAAGATTTTGTTTGCCTCTCCTCAAACCCAGCCGTCCAATAGCTTCTACGTTGTTTTTTTTTCAATCTCTTACTCCTTCCGTCATCCTTACGAAAGAGCACAATGGAATCAATTTGTATGTCAATTGTAAACTTTCTCATCTTTCTCCCACGCAAAATTTGCATTATCGCAACACACACACTTCACGTTGTTTCTCGTACAATCGTAATACATCCCATGGGCCGTCATTTCTTCTTTCGTCACTGGACTCGAAGACCATCTGTAAAACGAGGTCAGACATTTTTATTACGCCAGTATCGTTGTGCGATGCTTTCGGTATGACTTCTCACTTTCACCTGACGTCTCTCCTTAATCTTTCAGGTAGGTACAAAACACACGTACAATAGAACATTCATACTCAACCACCTGGTCTAATCTGTTGATCCTTTCGTTTCAAATTTATATTGATGGAACGGCCTTTTCATCTTGAATCTGTCTTCATGAAACGAACAAAACTCTATTCATTCACAGCCACCTGGTCTCGCTTTAGTCTTTTGTCCTTCAATCCCCTGATCCCTATTTTCTAAAAGCAAGGAATGATAGTTTGTCCCTCAACTACCTGGTATCTCTTTTTTCAAAGCGATTATTGTCTTTTATCCCTCTAGCACCTGTTCTCTCTTTTATCCAAATGCACAATGGTATTTCGTCCCTCAACTACCCGGTCTCTCTTTTATCCAAACACACACATTGGTCTTTTGTCCCTCTACTACCTAGCCTCTATTTTATCCAAACACACACAGTGGCCTTTTGTCCTTCAACTTCCTGGCCTCTCTTTTGTCACACAACTACCTCGTGTCTCTTTTATCGAAACGCACAAAGCTCCTTTGTCCCTTAACAACCGGTCTTTTTTTTAATCAAAGCGAACAATGGTATTTTGTCCATCATCCATCATCCATCTAGCCTCTCTTTCTTCCCCTTAGCCTTTTCTTATGATTTATACACTCATATACCTCCTCCCTCCCTCTATTCATATACTCAAACCTTCTCCCTCCCCAGTCCCTCAAAACTGGATAACATCAATCCACATATCTTCTGGTGCTGTAAGTACGTCGTACTACAGCCAGTCTAATAAGAGTGTGGTCGGTATAACTCGCAGTCGGTAAAATATATAATCCTAACTTCTTTTCGTGCCAGTAGATGTCACCTTTCTCCTTAATGCATTATAACCAAAGTGCCAAACAAAATGTAATTTGAAATGAGTGCCATGCATGCGTCTCGCTTTGAAGCTGTGTTTTTATACACACATCCGAAAGGACCAAGAATGTCTCATTCTACTGCCGCCAAATACAAATAAAAATGAAAGTATTTTGTTCAAAAGTGGGTGCAGCGTTACAATCAAACAATAACGGTGGATTATTTGCCAGAACGTGGTCTGGTGCAAAAGTGAGCTGACAATGACATTAAAATGATAATGATCATGTTTTCCAAGATAGGTTTAAAAATGTCGTTTGAAATTATCCGACGTCATCTAGGTACACATGACGAAAAGTGGCGCAGCACAACAACAAAAAAAGCTATCGGAGAAGCACGTTAAAGCACAACTCGCTTGGGCATGGGAAATAAAGTTATTTTCACCGACGAATCATCTTTTGGGGCACGTTGTATCGTCCAATGATCCTGGTCTACCACCACCAATAGACTCGTACAGTGGACCGTTAAACACGTGGTAAATGTGCACGTTTGGGGCTGCTTTTCAGAGTAGAGATTTGGCACACTTTACTGGTTCACAGATAACCTGAATGCAGAAAAAATGCTTTGTTGCCAGCTTTTAAACGTAGGTTCATTGATAAAAATGCAGATTGGGTTCTACAGGAGGATAACGACCCGAAACACCGGAGAAAACTCTGTACTGAGTGGAAGCAGCAATCGGACATCGAGATACTGGATTGGCCATCACAGTCACCCGATGCGAACCCCACTGAGAATGTATGGTCGTACATTAAAAGAAAGCTTGGAAGACCGACATCCAGTTTAAAGCAGTTGTCTACAGAAATTTGTCGAATTTGGAGGTCCTTGCCACACCAGTACGCAGTACATTTAGTGCAAAGTATGCCCCAGAGATGTCAGTCTATTATAGATGCCGGTGGTGACTGGACTCATATTTACTGTAATTGCGACTTACCCCTAATCCTGTGGAACAGAATCATTATTTTTGAAATGCTAACACTACATTATTTTTTCAATTAGGTCGACCGTACTCTTATTGGACAGAATGTATGTCGTGGTTATACTTGTAGGGTTTAGTTTCTTTAGGATATAACAGATCCGTTCAAAGGAAAAGTACAATTACGGTTTGGTTTGGACATGTTTCACCGAAACTGTTGTCATTCGTAGTACACCGGTGGATAGAGACGCATTTTATACACTGGTGTCCAAAATTAAAGCAACACATACATTACTGAATGCAGCACACAAGAAGATTAATTTATTTACCTTCTGAACCAAAACAAAAGAAGCAAGGTAACATCCCCACACTTCTAAGCAAAGGACTTCAAAAAGAAACATTTTTTTTTTTTGTGCAATGAGACGTTCATTCAACTTTACAGAAGAAGATGAAACTTTTTACTTTTCTTCAATATGGTATGTGCCCACTTCTGGCAGCAATGCAGACCTGAGAATGACGTGGCATGCTGTGAATAACGCCACCAATGTCAGCCTGAGGTAGTAAGTTCCATTCCTCGTGTAGAGCGATTTGCAAATCTTGGAGAGTGGTTGGTGGATGCTGGCGTGAAGAAATTCGTCTTCCTAGAGAATCCCAAACATGTTGTATATGATTTAAATCGGGCGAGCAAGCAGGCCAATCCATGCAAGCAATATCTTCGTACAATGTCTGGTACAATTGTATGGGTCTATTGGAACTGAAGGGATCATTTTATGTTTGTTGCTTGTATATCAGTGATTGTATTCAAGCAATCCAAGTGCAGTGTTCATTAAATTAGCGAAATGCTGGATTTGTTGATAGTTCAATATTGAATGATAATGTTAAATATTTTAGTAACAATGGCTAATTCAAATTGCATCCCTATGGAAAGAGCTAACGCACAGTAAGTGTAGGTTTTACTATTGTATCTTCTATGAGAAGTGTCAAATGCATAGGTAAATAACACATTTATTTGTAATAGTAAATTTACTGTATACAACGAAGATTTACGGAATGGGACAGGCTTTCTGCTGTTTAAAAGTGGTGCATAAAAGTAGAAATACCACAGTGTATTACCTCGTACTTAAAAATTGAAAGAGTGGGTTATTTGATTATTTATCCCGGATAGGTAACAACACGTGACATGTGCATTATGAGATACTGATGCCTCAAATGAACACCCATGAGTGTCCCTGGACGATTGAACGGTTCGTCTATCACTGCAGTTACCAAATGATTTGAGGTGAAGATCAATTTTAAACATGTTACTCTTCACTGACGTAACGATGAACTTTGGCCTACGACAATTGCAGTGGAAATAAAAGTGGCAGTACTTACCTACGTAACAACGGAAATGACATACATGATTCCTTTAGAAACAGAACAAAGTGATCAGGAAAAATCTATCGAAGAAGTAACGAGCAACGTGTGAAAGTGGAAGCAATATATACTATTCAGAATGGTCAATAAAGTTTTCAGCTGTAGGTGGTGACATTACTACTGTTAGACATTACGATCATTGCGTCTCAAATTATTATTCTAAAAAGCTTTTAGATGAAAATCGTCAGTCCTTGGCTATAGACACATTAGAAGTTATTGCCTGTTAAGTGTTAAAAAAATGATTTAACGTTTGGTAAGATCTTTGATTTCAGTGGTAGGCTACAACTCGAAGGTGAGGCTCTAACGAAACATCGTCTAGCTCAGATAACACACAAACAAGAAAGATCTCCGTTGAAAGAGTTCTTAATACAAATTGGTCAATTAGTAGACGAACATCAAGAATAACTGTCTTAAAAGTATCAGAAAACAACAAACAAAATCAGGTCATGCCGCTTGTCCAGGAAGGCGCTATATTTGTGCTCACCAGCTTTCATTCCTTCAATAAGCTGGTGCCACTAGAGAGATCCAGACTATCCTAGTCGACGAGGGTGAACAAGAAGATTTGGACCAACCACGACAACAACCACGACATATATCACCGACAGAAGTTGAATCAGGCTCTAATCGGCCTCCTTCCTACAACTAGAAAAGAGGAAGGCGACAAAAGCATGATCTTGAATCATCCCTTACAGTTTTTCTGAACACTCGGATACCTTCTACAATTGTTAGTACTTCGCCAGAACTCAATGCAGGCAGATCTTTTTTTAAAGCCTGCGTCCACTAATAAATCATTTCACCGAAGATCAGAAAATAGAATTTCGATGTGAAGTGCTAAACCATATCCGGCAGATTGAAACGTTTCAAGTGCTACTTTGGTAAATCTTAGCGCTTGTCAAATTTAACTAGAAGATTCTCGAAAACTGTTCACCAGAAAACAACAACAATGGCTAATTGTACCAACGAATTCACGAAGCAGACAACGTATGTCATTTACATCTATTTTTTGCCTTTTACTTATTGTGTGATATATAGCTCTGTTAGTGAGCTAGCAAGAGTGACCAACAAAATACTAGGTTCTACCTACTTCTTTTAATCTAATTAACCGAAGTTTTTAGCAGAAGAATCGAATACAAATCAGGTCAGAGGAGATTCCAAGCAAAGAGACAACAGAACGTACATGTTCCACAATTTTCCAGTCATTGGCAACAGGTGGAATGGTGGAAGATGCACACAATAAAAATGCTGTAATAAAAACAAAGTTTCGTGTTCCAAATGTAATTGTCATTTGTGCTTAACAAAAACAGTAACTGCTTCATCCAGTTTCACAAGAAATAGAAACCCTTCAGTTTGTGTGCCATTCTTCTCTTAAATTATGTTATATATGTTGCTCTGGTTTTGGTATTGAATATAATAATTACTAAAACAAGACTTTAACATATTCTATATCAAATATAATTTTTTAAGTTATAAAACTGAAGAAAATCAATTAATTTGTGCATATTCTTGCAATTCTAACGTTAAGAACTAGTGTATACAATGTCGGATACTTTGCTAATTGCTCTTCTCCTTCACCGAAAAAATAAAACAAACCTTACGTGACAGTCATAATCCAAGGATCATTAATTCCCAATTTTATTAAAGAGTTTTCGTTGTTATAGACTGCAGGCAATTAAAAAAGGTATTAAGCCCCATACTGTTTAACATATCAATAGCAAAGAAAACACAGTTCAAAATCTGGTTTAAGATGCATCTTTAGAAACTGAAACACTTTGTTCAAATATGAAAGCCAATACTATAGCTTGCATAAACATGACACGGTAACACCTCTACTGTTTTAACTCCACAAATAAAATTTAACTTAGTAAATCAATTTTATTAATATATGTAACATTAAAAACCAATCATTACTGAAATGAATAATCGATTATTCAACA
>KZ874759.1:17792-30975 GCA_003456935.1 Machilis hrabei
GGAGTGTACACCCCTTGACATTGAGCCATAATTATTAAAACTGCCCAGAGTACGGAATACAATAGAAAAAAACTTCAGTGGGGCATATGGGCCCGTGAGTTGTTTTGCCCCAGGGCCCTGATTTTCTCTCGACGGGCCTGCTGATTTCCCTTAACTTATCTTCCCGATCGCGCCTACCAATATATGTTGCAGGTTTTAAAACCTGCTGTATGGGGCGAGACAATTTGAGAACTCATAATACGAGGACAATAGTCTTGTAGTATACTTCTACAGTCCTCAAGAAGATGGCTCCTGACCATGTAAATAATCATTTAGCCTATTTTACAAAACTAACAAACAGTTGATGGCTGATTGCCCAAAATATTGATTTTCTCAACTCTTTACCTAAATTGTAAAAGTAGTGTACAAGAGTATTTGAATTGTTTCGTGCTGTGGCATTTGTATTTGTTGGTAAATAAATATACAAGGAGTCTTAATAACAGCACATAAACTCTTCACAGTATCTTGTCTTGTTCATTTTTTAGTTGAAAACGTGTTAAAATTTCTGCCACTGTTTACTTTTATTTTATGAATTAATGGAGCCACCACAAAACTAACTCAACAATTAAAATTCAATATGCCTATGAAGAGTCTGTGCACTATCTGTAGAATACCCTGAACATTCTTGATGAATTCTTGACTTCCAATAACAAAAAAAAAAAAAATGACTTTACTAACAAAAATACCTTACTATCTAGTATAATAGTTTTACCAATTACTTAATGTTAACAGAAAACTGATTAAACTATTTCTTGGGTCAAATGNATTTTTGCTACACAATTAACTAGCTGTTGATTCAAAAGATACAGCATTTTTTTCTCTGTCCATCATATAGGCTATACAACAAAATTTTGTCTGACTGGCTACTGCACTAACAAGGGAAGGTTTCCATGGCAGTCTTGCCTCTCAAGCGGACGAGTCGGGTTCGATTCCTGCAGGTTACACTTTTTGTTTTTTGCCTCAACTTCAAACAAAGGAGAGAAAGGGAAGTGAAGAGATGGGTGTTCATAAGTTACCAGTATGTCAAAACACCTAAAACGGTATTTTCATTCAAAACACATGTGGAGGACATTGTGTCCGCGATGGCAGAACACGTATCTTCATCTAGGCCCCTACATAGTCAGAGCGAAAATATTACTGCCAAAGGGGTAAATTTAGAAGACATTGACGATGCAGCAGAAATAACTTTGGAAGAAGGCATCTTCAGTTGTTCTTTAGAAATATATTTGTTAAACATTCCAAAATGTAGGTATTGGCAAGGAATGTTTATGAAAATATTTTTCTTGTACAATAAGTGCATATGTATATCCACACATAAATTGTTATAATTTTATGATGCAAAATTGGTTAGTAACAAACCACATAATAAAAAGTGCCATCTGAAGGAATCGAACCAGACTCTCCCGATTGACAGGCGAACGCTCTACCGTTACATTATAACTTGTACTCAATGCTAATAAGTCTCATGTAATTCTCTCCAAAATTTGCAAATGGCCCTTATTTAATAACAACGTATTATCGGACCCTAATATGAGGGCTGTTCGGAAAGTAACCTCCGTTTAGCTATACATAAGAAACCTGCATAGAAAAAAATTTTATTATATACAACGTAAAACTACAGCTTTTAACTATTTTTCAACATAAATTTAAATTATAGCATTTGTCATAGCGTTTCAGTAATTTCAAAATACCTTCTTCATAGAATACAGCCGCCNGGTTACCTAGCCAACCTTTAACGACATTTTGAAGTTTGTCGTCGTCATCGAAGTGCTGCGACGCACGAACGTTTGAATCAATTCAAATGGGACAGTTTTGATCATCTCCGTACAGCCCGGACTTGGCGCCGAGTGATTTTCATCTCTTCACTCACATGAAGAAATGGCTTGCGTCGCAGCACTTCGATGACGACGACAAACTTCAAAATGTCGTTAAAGGTTGGCTAGGCACCCAGGCGGCGGCATTCTATGAAGAAGGTATTTCGAAATTACTGAAACGCTATGACAAATGCTGTAATTTAAATGGCGACTATGTTGAAAAATAGTTAAAAGCTGTAGTTTTACGTTGTATATGCAGGTTTTTTATGTATAGCTAAACGGAGGTTACTTTCCGAACCCCCTCGTATTTTGCCAAGTTAATACTGTTAACACCACATACAACCTTGCTCAAAAAGAGCTCATTCGGTGGGACTGCCATCGAAAACTTCCCTTGCAAGTTATTTGGTCAATGACAGAAATTAATAAGAATATTTACTAATATTAATTCCAGATAAAAAGTATGGGAGAATAGGAAGTAAAATACTAAACATACTATATAATGTATTACTAGTACATATTTNATTTCATATAGGGGAAACTAAATCTTTACTACAAAATATACAGGCTTTTTACAATATAAAAGGAACTGTATGGAAATTAGCGTACTGTACATATCTCCTTATATAGTACTTAACATTAATCACTGAACACATAGCTATAGCTAGTGGATTTCAAACATCAACATTCGATAATTGTATGATATTGAAATGTGACAGATATATCAATATCGAGGTTTGATGATTTTTCGAGTTTTGAAAAATACTGTTACCAAATTTCAAAATGTATCCATACAGAGTTTCGAAATTATCAATTTTTGAAAAGTATACATATCAAGATTCTCAAATTCTGAATTTCGATAACAGTATCAACATTTTGAAAGTACTGAAACTCAATATCAATATTTTTATGAAATTTCGTAACTCGATAGTTTGATACTGATATTTAGAAAATATTGATGGATCGATATTAACTTGTAGATTAATACATATCGGAACACTGCACATCCTTCACTACAGCTGCCTTTTGATGCACATTCCCAGTGAAACTACTATGAACCATTATTCTGTACAACAATGTCCCACTTATCATCTGATGCAATAACCTTGTTTTCTGGACCAATTAAACACTTTCCATACTGCGACTGTTCTACCAAGTATGTTCTCGCAACTCGTAACAGATCGTTTCGTGTTACGCTGAATAATGCTTCCCTGTGTTTCTGTCTTTGTTCGTCACTTATTCGGTTTAGGAAGTAAGCCATTCCTTTACCACTTGGAGGAACCGGTGAATCGACTTTCTGGAAAATACCCAGCCTTGCCTCGTCTATATCTTGGTCCGTAAATTCGCCCTTTTCAATCCAGTCCAGAGAACCCTCAAACACGTCAAAAGTAGCCATCGAATTGGGATCACGATACGAAAAGAAACTTAGGATTCCCGAATTAGATAGTAAAGCACCCGATCCATAAGCACCGCCTTTTTCACGAATAGCTGGGTGCAAGTATCTTGCACTCAGAAGTTTAGCCAAAACTCTCAAAGCAGCAAAATCACTATGCAAATAAGGTACAGTCAACACACTTTTTGATGCAAAATTAACAGGAAGAGGCAAAACAAAGTGAGTCTGGCGAATTTCAGGTATGTAGTTCATATCACCACTGGCAACTATCGGTTGTCTTGAGAATTTGCTAACAAACATTTTAGTGTGATCAAGAACGCTTTTCTGAGTATCTGGAGACAGATTAATGGCACTTCTTACTTGTCTATTTGCAAATAACGTTTGACCAAGTTCCCGAATTTCTTGCAGTAATACCTCCCCACTCGGAAGTTGAGATAGTTCCTTCATCAGAGTAACGTGCCGCAGACCACCGAGAGTTTCTTTAAGCTCTGCTGATGGACTTAGTGCGCTTGCAGAACTGCTGACTGCATACATGTGGCCCATGTCNGCAATTCCATTTATGACATCAGCTGCTTGAATATTAACAAGAGTTTCAAAACGTTTCACGTCCTCAAGAGTGACCTCATTAAAAAGTTCACCGAAAAGAGAATACATTTTGTCAATGTTTTTATCGAGAGCAAATGATGAAAATGAAACGCCTTCTTCAAAATTATGCAAATGAGTAACACTTTCTGCAACATGTGATGAGAAACCGAGACCTGCTGTTCTGAGACTCATTTCTTGATCAAACTGCCTGAAGTCTTTCTTTTTTGTACCCATCTTAGTAACAACATTACAAAACAAAGGAAGAAGTGCTTTTTGACGAGAAGATAAGTCCTTTGATCCGATTATTCCTCTGAAGTAAGAAACGCCGTTGGTAGGTTGAACGCATACTTGTAACGGGACTTCATTAGCGCTATCCTCTTTTAATTCCGTAAATTCTACAGCTCTATCTAAATCAGACAGTCGAAGCGTTGGCAAGACAGACGTGTCATCTTTCTTCTGTTGTTCTTTCTGTAATTCCTGACCCCGTAAATATACCAGCGTCTTCTCTTCAGGTGTGAGATTTGCAATCTTTGACCTGAGTAACTCTGCTTCCTTGCGTTCCTGTTCTTTCTCGAAGTTTTCGTCTGGTGTCATTGAGATGACGAGCTTATGAGTATTCTGATTCAAGTATTTGTCAACAACCTTTTGAAGATACATCTTGTCTTGTGAAAGATTTCTTTGCAAAGTAGACACGTTTTTACTGACATTCAAACCTTCAATGAGATTGCCATCGTGGTTCAACAGTGGACTGAGATTTAGGGCTAATTGTAACCCAAAATCAGCAGACTGGTGTTTCAGTCCCAGTTCAATGTTATGAAGAATGGCTTCTACCTGTTTGTCTTCAAAGCCATCTTTTATTACACTGGTCACCGTAGAATCTATTATTCCCTTTATCTTCTCAAAATCCGACGATGCTACACCCTGCAGGCCTACACAGAACATTGTGTCTTTAGTCTGTGGATCGTAACCAGTTACGGATGAAAATCCTGCACCAATATTTGGCTCCACCAAACTTTTGTAAAATGGAGAATTGGGCCCCCTCACCAAAAGCTCAGACACAACTTGCATCACAAATGTATCATATACATCTGTGATATCATTGCAAAGATAACCAGTTGCTACTGTTGACTGTTTATTAGGATCTGGACACAACGGATCTCGTCGGCACTGCACGTGGACTCTTCTTGGCTCTGACCATCGAGGCTCACGCGGAACTTCACTTTTAGGATCTATTTTTGAAAAATGGTCCAGATAATTACTGTTTATGAATTTTAGATGGTTAATGAGAGAAAAATTACCATATGAGTAAAACCTTGCATTGCTTGGATGGTAGTACTTTGAATGAAATTGTTTTAGATCATTCCACGTCAACTCTGGAATCTTTAAAGGATCCCCTCCTGATACATACCCGTACGTATGGCTAGGAAGAATAGAGTTAAGTATGTGTTGTCCAAATACCCTTTCTGATTCTGAAAACGCACCCTTCATTTCATTAAAAACAACTCCTTTGAAGATAATCGGAGAATTAGGATCATCTGGGTTCTCATGTTCCAAGCGCCAACCTTCTTGCATGAAATCTAATTCTCGGAGCTGGGGTCTAAAAACAGAGTCGAGATACACAGACATAAGATTATAGTAATCCTGTGGATTTTGTGTGGCAAAAGGGTAGATAGTATAGTCTGGGCCAGTCATTGCATTCATGAATGTAGCCATTGATCGGTTTAGCATTTTAAAAAACGGGTCTCTACAAGGATATCTTTCACTGCCACAGAGTGTTGTGTGTTCTAAAATGTGAGGCAGTCCTGTTGAATCCATGGGGGTTGTTCGAAAACCCACACTAAACACGTTATTGCTGTCCTCGCGTGCCAAGTGAAGATAACTTGCATTGGTAGCCAGGTGTCTAAGGATGATTGCTGTCATATAATAGTCTGGTACATCTGCAATGTGCTCTACAAGAAACCCTTCAACTTCTTTACCTTCTCTGATATTTTCTACTGCTTTCTTTGGTGATAGTCGTGCACTGGAATATCTATATTTACCGGTATTATACAAGCGCTGTGGTGGACACAGCAACTGGGGGTAATTTGATTTTAGTGCATTCTGTTGGGAAAGTCTCCAAAGTGTAAATGGTATTCGTTTTATCCCAGGTTGGAGGTGGGTTATATTCCTCAAATGACTGAGCACCATGGTGGTTTTGTTGGAAAATCAGTCTGAAAAGAATGAGAAACAGAATATTACGATTCCTGAATATGGTGTCTTCAATACACGGAGATGAAAAGAGAGTCACATAATATTATAGATAAGTGTATCACAATCTATATGTACTCAGGAAGTATAACACTTTGCAGAAATGACGTGGTCACTATTAATATGTATACACTGGGAAGTTCATCTGCAAGGAGCTATTTTATCTGTAAATACGAGGGCTATTTTTTTTTTCAACCTCTGATGGGGCATAAAATAAAGACAAGTGTGAATAACAAAATTGTTTTATTACCAGAAGTTAAGTACACTCTAACCTACTTATCGACATAATCACCCCGAACATTGATGCATTTGTCATACCGGTGCACGAGTTTTCCAACACCCTCTTCATAGAAGGTTGCCGCCAGCCCGGTCAGATAGGTCTCAACAGCGTCTTCAAGCTCTTCGTTGGTTGCTTGTGAATTTTATGGAGCCGGGGACTACGATCACTGCAGCTGTGTATTGTCAGACATTACGTCGACTGCGGATAGCCAATCAGAACAAAAGAAGAGACATACTGTCTTCTGGAGTTGTTTTGATAGTGCTGCCTTAACCCAACAACTTCTTGCGCAATTTCGATGGGAAGTTTTTGATCACCCGCCGTATAGACCAGACCTGGCACCGAGTGACTTTCATCTTTTTGGAGAGTTGAAGACATGTCTGNGAGGACAGCGCTTCCNNGCCAACGAAGAGCTTGAAGACGCTGTTGAGACCTATCTGAANGGGCTGGCNGCAACCTTCTATGAAGAGGGTGTTGGAAAACTCGTCCACCGGTATGACAAATGCATCAATCTTCGGGGTGATTATGTCGGAAAGTAGGTTAGAGTGCACTTAACTTCTGGTAATAAAACAATTTTTTTATTCACACTTGTCTTTATTTTATGCCCCATCGGAGGTTGAAAAAAAAATAGCCCTCGTAGTACTGGCTACCTGAGTGTTAATCTAACTATATGTAGATGTTATGTAGTGTTTTATGTCCTACATACAACTGATGAGTTACTTCAGGATGATGCTTACTTTAATCAATGGAGATGAATGGACAACCCACGACATTCTGCTACGATAGCCTCTTGACTAATTGACCAACTGCAGATACAATATATGCAGAGCTTCTTCCTTTTACATACCGGTNCCGTACACTAAAATGTATTTAAGATAGTAAGGTCTATCTGATGCAATATTCATGTATTTGGATATTATGGGCATTAAAACTTCCAGGTCTTAAAGAAGTTTGTGTGATTTTAAGATAAGTGAGGAGAACGACCATGCAACTTTTCTTTTGCTGGTCTTGCTAAGAAAGTTTAAAAAGGGTTTGCAAAGGATTAATTTTAGTTTGTAATTATTTTTAGAATTGAAAAACNTAACTACAAGTGGTCAAGTTGCAATAAAATAAATAACATGATACAAAAAGACTTTGTTTTGACTAGTTTTCTGGGAGTCAAAACGGAAAATGCCAGTTATGTTTCGTCTTATTGATACAAAATTAGTTACTAAAAAATAATTAAATTCAGGGTACTAACCTGAAGGTTTATTCAGATATTTATACTAAAACTTGCACAAATTTTCTGCGGAAATGTGGCAATATCGTAATAGCCTGAACACAAATAAATGGGATGACTATCTATGAATTTGTTTCTTAAATATGCAGTAACTTGTACTTTTCTTGGTAGAAAATGAAGCTAACAGATTTTAATTCACGAGATAATATGTTTTTAAAGGCCAGATGTTCACACTGAAACTTCGCAAATACCAATTTATGGGTGCAGACCTATGGTGTTGTCATAAAACTAGTACCAACCAGGCTATATTTAACCAATGGAATGTCAGGTGCATTTTTTTATGAGTGCAATGAGTTCAGCAATTGTAAATCTATAAATATTGATATTCGAACAAAGTGGATGTTCGCATCTTCTAATCCCTCAAACTACTACTTTAACTTTGGTTTAGACCTGGAATCACTGAACTCCCAAATGTCACTTTTCTTAAAAGAACCAAGACTAAATGAATACCACTGAAGTAAGGTTAAAACCTCAAAATAAGTTCATTAAACAAATATTGTAACTAGTACATTATGCTTATAACTGAATCCTTAAAACTAATGTGTCACAAAGTATTTCCTANTGATTCAATTTTGAAGTTTTGGCCTTATATCAATGGTGTTTATTTAGTTACGATTGTTTTAGCTAAATTAAGACAGTTTCGGAGTTCAGTCCCTCCGGGCCGTAAAGATTTTGAGGGCACTGTGGCTTACATAACACTGTATGCAGGGTGAGCTATATAGACTGGGACAAGCTGTAAATATCTTTATTCTTGCTCTATACACAGAAATTGTAATAAGACAATATTTAAGCCAGTATTACTTCTATCATTCCGTATTAGGCTCATCTTTATTATTACAACTATGTAGGCGCTACCCAAAAACATAACTATGTAGACTTGGCATACCGTACTTTNTGTGTTAAATTTATAACGCACGTGTTATTCGGGTTTGAAATTTAAATTAAGCTTATTTACCCTACAGAAAATAGTTAAGAGACTGACTTGCATCTAGATCACAGTCTTAAAAAGCTACCCTCATATTTTAAACACTTTCTACATGTTTGTCATAACTGAGCATAGGCTAATTGTTCAGACTATATTTGTACACAGTTGCTATAGCCTACCAGGATGTTTTAAAATAAATTTGACTGTAAATATTCTCAGAACAAAAAAGGTACCTATGTAGTTGACCTGTCCACTGCACTGATCCATACATTCCAAAATTTTAGATTTAGATAATAGATTACTACAATACATACAGTAAGTACCATTTTGTACAGAAACATATGCTAACTTTAATTTAAACTACAAACAACAGGTTCACATTTCAAACACCAAGTAGGCCGCACAAAAAAAAATTTTCAAAATGCTTTCTTTCAGGTTGTAATTCCTTGCACTGGCAAGATACAAAAGCCATTCGGAAAGCAAGGGCTAGTCGGCCATTAAGAAAAGTACAGTAACAACTAAAAAATATTTTATTATAGCCAAAACTTAACTTTTATAGGCCTATTAGTTTACTTTTCTATGTAACCCCTTAACCTCTGAATTGTTTTGCAAATGCCAAGTTCTGAAAAATTACACAACTGGTTTACCACAGCTACCTGGAACAGTGTTGCCAAATTTTTAATTTTTATAAAATTTAAACTAGATAAACTCAATAATACAATAGAACTGCTGATGCTCAATTAGAGGTAATATTGCCAAACTTCATTACTGTATTTGTAATTTTGTTAGAGAAGCAATGCCAAAATTTGTAGTGTATAGCATAAACCATTTGCCAGGAGAAATTTTGGCAAGTTTCAGAGTTTCCCCAGTAATTATTTCACAGACTGAATTATGGATCAAATTAGAGCTTGATAAATGCACTTTAATATCAGAGCTTTTTAAACACAAATGTCACAATTGATGTATCATAGCTTTTTTAACCTCCAACAGAGCTGTCCAATTTTCAAGCATATATACAATTTTAGCTAGACAAATACAATTTGGTACTTAAGGGTTTTTACGGCACTCAGTACAGAAATATGGCCATAATTCCTAATAATGTGTAACACATACTACACTCAACTGAAACAGCATACCAGTAGGCAAATTTCTGAAGTTGCTGGCACTGGTGCTCTTGGTGCCAAAACAGTGATTCCTGTTTTAATATATGATCAATATTTTTTTGTGTACTGGTACAGTAGACCTATTTGCTAAAAATCAATAACTTAAACCAATTTGAATAATAAACAAACTTCCAAACTAACCATATTCATTAAAAAATTCAAATGTTGTATTAGATGGCATTTAGGGCACTAAAGAACCAGGCTGAACTGCATCATACTCATAATACGGTACTCCAAGAAAATATGAACTGATGGAGATAATGCAAGTGAACTTTAACAAAATAATAAAAATGTTAGTTTGGCCTAATTAATTATTTTTAAATATCTGGTAAACACTGATGTAACTCACAAGGGGAAGGCAGACCCTGCATCCAGCCGATTTCGATCGGGTTTAACATACTGGTACTGGTTGGGGGCCACTCAAGAGTGACTCGTGTAAAACGGATTTGGTCACTACGCCTCAGTTTCGAAAAACTAATAGTTTTGGAAAAATCGAGGAATTACCCG
Organism: Machilis hrabei; assembly: GCA_003456935.1. NCBI lineage: Eukaryota > Metazoa > Arthropoda > Insecta > Archaeognatha > Machilidae > Machilis > Machilis hrabei. The sequence goes on from KZ874759.1 coordinate 28,019, forward strand.
GTAGTAATTTTACTAATTTACGCACAATGCTTATATACCTGGAGAGTGTCACCCACGTCAACTGAAGCGATAGTGTAGTGGTCAACGCACCTGCCTAAGGGACTCAACGTTACGAGTTCGAGTCCTGTCTGGTCCTCATGTTTTGTTTTTTCAAGAATAATTATTTATCAAGCCTCGTACATAAGCAATTGTCGGCACCAATATTTCAGACGATGTTATCTTATGCATGGTATGCGTAGACTTTAATTATGCAGAGACGTGTCTTCATGAAAGTTAATGAAGTTTGTTTTCCGATGGGCGGGAGAAGTGCGGTAGGTAATATGCCATTCATCCAACGCGTTTGGTGGAGAACGTTTATCTGATTTGAATGTTTTTTTAATGATAATTACCAGCTGTCGCACTGTGAAGGCAACTTTTGAGAATCGGAGAGAGTGACAGAGATCGAACAATAATTGTAAGAACGTGTATATTCATTATTCTGTGGTTTGAAATGAGTACCGTAGCCAGGCGCATTGTCCACTACGCTACCGCTTCAACTGACTTGGGTGACACTCTCCAGGTATATAAGCGGTANGCATAAATTACGAATTCCTTGATTTCTCAAAAACTATTAGTTTTTCGAAATAAAGGCGCAGTGACCTAAACCCTTTTACATGAGTCACTTTTGAGAGGCCGCCGACCAGTAAATTAAACCTGATCGTAATCGGTTAGAGGCAGATTCTGCCCTCCCCTTGTCAGCCACTTCCCAGTTAATTGCCCCTTAATCGCTTCAAATACAGTGGAATTAATCACCCTAATCTAATGTACTAGGCCCTATATCTTTATGTTCACTGTTACATTAATAATGCGAATTTTCCAATTTCATAAAAAAAAATAATGTTGATAAATGTAGTTCCATACTCAGGGGGATTTTGAGAAAATTATGAAGAGAACCTAAGTTACATGATCTATTTTTGAAGCTTCAGAGAAATATATTAGACCATTAGCAAAATTTACCTGAATTTTAATTCACACTGTATTCCTACAAAAGAAGGAAATTAACTTGGTTGTCTGGAGTGTTTTCAGCCATCCCTTGAACAACAATAGGCTACAAAATACTATACACACCCTGCTAGTTTGCATTGGCCATCTCAGCCAGCCTAAATTCTAACCTCGACTACCGGTATCTAAAGAGCTGCCATGAGCTGGAGAATAGATTCCACAGGTCCTGGGTTCGATCACCGCTGAGGGAGACCAATTTTCTCAGTAAAATTGAAACACCTCTCATTTAAATACCGGTAATTGTCTGAGAACGAAATTTCAATTCAACACTAGTTCCGTTTCTAGGAATGAACATAGCAAAAATAAACATTTGAAATAAATTCCAGAGGATTTAAACATGTAGGCTAACTGCCTTTCCTGAAACCCAAATGATCATTTATGTCTAACTTTGAAACTTGAAAAGCACTCCTAAGCTAAATGAGAGAAATTAGATTCTACAACTTGACCCCACATCGTCGGAGCATGTTTCATCCGCGAATAAAGACTGTACGCGTTTCTTTCCCACTTAACGATGTTCAGCAAAGGCGAGCACGGTCAGGTTATGAAATCGCAGTACCTGCAGGTGTTCTCAAGCTTGGTCCCATCTTAGATTCTTAATCCTCGTTAAATTCGAAGCTTTGTGCATGCTCAGACCAAAGCGTTTCTGGACAATTGCTCAGAAAGTCATGCAATAATTAAATGAAATTAATAAAAATTGGTTGCCTCCAAAAAACCTCCTAGAAGATATTAGCAACCTAACCAAACTAGGCCTACATACATAAAAGCTTTGTACACACACAAAAACTAGGGTGCATATTCAGGTGTAACTCAATATTTAACTCAACATTATTACTTCCAAATCACTGCAGTAGCTAGTCAATTACAATTAACCAGCTACTCATGTTAATTCACATGGTGCATAGTTTTATCTGTTCATATTCATTTTGGAAGTCATAATATCCTAACAAATATTGCTCCAAACTGAATATCCAATCTAGTTCTAGGGTCAAATCAACATGGGCTCTGAACCTCGATGTCTCAGATTGTTACGATTTTTAGTATATTGGTTGTACCCATGGAGAATATGAAGAATACAAAATTTTGGAATTTTTAAGCAAGTAGATTTTTTTTAATCGAATTTCAAAAATGGCAAAAAACTCCAATTTTCGGTGAACATCACTACATGAAACCTCTCGTACCTCAGCAACCTTTTGTCTTAGATAACTCAAATAGCGTTCATTTTAGAGCTCTTGAAAAGGGTTTTTATTGGATATACCGCACGACGTAGTTGGAAAGAAAATTTGATTTTCACCCATTTCCAAAATTTTTATTTTTTAAAATCTCAAACAGGTAATTTTTAAACATTTTTTCAAAAATATATATGTTAAAGGGGCATGCTTTCTAGGCTGTTTCCAAAAGTTTCAAGTGTAAATCATCTTATCTTGTAGATTAATTTCTAGGCCTCCTCTCTAGAGGTAGCCCATTGTAGCCTACCTCCAGACATACGCATCTTCCGTTCAGTAACCAGTAACAACTAGTAAATTATGACAATGTGTAACGGATCGGAACGAGACTTTGTGAATTTAAGGATGTAACACAGCGGAACGTAAAGTCACGTTAATAGTATAAGTTTGGAAAGTAGNGGCTTATGACAATGTGTAACGAACAGGAATCTTTTCAACACTTAAAATATTTTAGAGAGATATTATAATATTTCCTCTTTAATGTGGCTGTATTTACCTACATATAAATACTGACAAAGTAAAAAACTTATTTTTATATATTTTTTACATTTCTTATAATGTTCTTGCAACCGTGATAGTACTTTGGAAAGTTTTTGGGCTAACTTCACGCACGTTAAGAAACTAAGTTTTAAAAGTAACATAACGTATTGAATTGCAAGTCGAACAGAACGGGACTTTGTGAATGTAAGGATG
>KZ874763.1:7398-20362 GCA_003456935.1 Machilis hrabei
GGTCTACGTCTGTTTTCCTCTGGTATAGAAGAATTTTCGAAAATTTTTCGATTTCAAATTTTTGCTCTGTTTTCGTCTGGTGGAGAAATTTTTTTTTTTTAATTTTATATGTGAATAATTTTCAGAGCTCGGTTGCCCTCTGGTGGAGAAAAAATTGTTGAACAATTTTTTCGATATTTTTCTGGCGTGATCATTGGAGCTGTGTTCAAGTATGGTTGGGAAAATATTTTGATTTTTTTCCAAAATTTTTCCAAGTTTTTTTTCGAAAATATATTTTTTTTTCAATATTTTTTCGACATATTTTTCCATCATCGGAGCTCTGTTCAACTATGGTTGGGAAGCAATTTTAATTTTTTTTTCGATGTTAATAAAATCGATATTCTTTTGTTTTGATATTATCTTTTAGGGGCCAGAAATATGCCTCCAAGAAACTATTGTTTTTCAATGTAACTAATTTTGATATGTATTCTTTGGGGGCCAGATATATATCTCCAAGAAGCCATTCTGTTTTTCAATATCACTAATTTTGATATATATATAATTTGGGGCCAGAAATATATCTCCAAGAATCCATCCTGTTTTCCGATATCAATATTTTCTTTGGGCAGAAAATGTATCTCCAAGAGATTATTCTGTTTTACGTATATTATATATTTCGNCTACAGCACCATCATCTTCATAGTGGTAGACTGGTGAAATATTATTGTAGTTCTTGCCATGCACAGCTGATTAATACTAAGCACTGAAATTACTGCTACACAGCTAACTTATACAGTATCAATTCTCTTTCCCAACAAGTTCAGCCCTAATCTTCTCCATACATACAACTCATAGAAATACTCACTCCCAGCAAGTTCAGACCTGATTATCTAGGTTAACCCACTTTGAGTAAACGTTGATCTCTGGCGTCATCAACAGAGCTTTGTTAGCTGCAAGTAACGCTGCGGATGACGTTTAGTTCATAGAAGCGCCGCAATGGCGAACCTATCCATTGCAGATAGATAGATACGAGAGCAGAGACCAGCAGACCGTATAGTTGCTTCAGCCTTCACGAAGTAAACGTTCTCTCCTGCAATGGCTTCAAACCAAATGGATTTTTCACTCGATGGCGACCGCAATGTACTTGGGACTCCTCTTCCGGAAACGACTGCTTCAGGCCAGACCATCTCTTCACACGATGACGACCGCGATGTATTTAGGACTGTTCTTCCGGAAACAACGGCCTGAGACCAGACAACCCTCTCACACGATAACGATCAGAATTTACATAGAACTACTCTCCTGGAAATCACTCACGCAATGGANAACGGAAATGAGAAATTGCAAAACACCTGTATTACCTGCGGGAAAACATTCAGTCGACAAGATCATCTTTACCGCCAGCAGAGGACTCAGCACGGGGATAAACCAAAACACAGCGCTCGCATTTTATTGGACTGCCAGGTGTACACAAATGTGTCGAATGTAGCGAAACGTTCACGCNAAGTGACAACCTCACTCACCACGTTAAAGCTAAACATCAGCATGGTGTGAAGCGTCGAGCCGATCGATCACACAAAGATAACCCGCCATCGAAACGTCGAGCTCTGCAATCGCCAGTATGGGAAGCTACGTTGAGTCCACTTTAAGCCGCACAGTCACCACTACGAATTGAAGACCAATCAGTGCATACCGAGTCCGCGCTGAATAAATCCTTCAACGTTTATCACATCGATGGAAGTGGTGAAGAAGATCCCCCCCCCCATTTACAGAAATATCTGTCCAATCGAGTCTACAAAACAGTCGACATTATTAGTGCACTGCAACGCGACTGGCATGGAGTGAAATATTATGCAGTTGTTCGGGTGGCTTTTGTGAAGGACATGAGAGATGATAATATGACGCGTACGGATGCCTACTTCAGAAGTAAAGTTGCCTACACCGTCCAGTCAACGAACATCAAGAACGAGATCGAAGCAGGATTTAATAAGGTACTCGTTAACTGCGCAGAATTTCAGCGAATTAGGCAGCATTTGGGTGTTGGAGAAAATTACACGTCTGGATCACTGCGCATGCAATTATGTTCCACTCTAAGGGTCGTCATATATACCTACTCCATCTACACTTGCACGTAAATAGGCGATCGTCAATGTTCAAAACATGGAAAAGAAATGTTTTCTGTGGTCTATCCTGGCAGAGCTCCATTCAATCGACTGTAAAAATAGCCCACACCGAGTCAACCATTGACTACCTTTTGAGGACACCATCAACATGACGGGAATAACATACCCCGTTCCACTGACTCAAATTTCCAAATTCGAGAGTCAGAACGAGATTTCAGTCAATGTTTTTGGATACGAAGAAAAAGCGCTGTTCCCGATCCACGTCACCAGTGAAGAAAAGCCCACTCACGTGAACCTCATTTACATCACGAAGGAAAATAACAGCCATTATTCCTCATCCGGAACTTCAGCCGATTCATGAATCATCTCACCAAGCATACAAACAGATAATGGTACTGATACAGGTGTCTTCATAGGTTTTCTTCAGAGGATAGATTGGCCCGTCACGTGGAGCATTGCGGAGAGCATAAAGCACATGGATCGAGATGCTGACCGAAGAAAACAAGTGGTTGAAATTTGAGGAGTTTCACGTGAGTCTTCCAGCGCCATACATCATTTATGCTGATTTCGAATCTTATTCGGTGAAAATCGAAGGTTGTACTCCAAATCCGGATTGCTCCTCCACCACGAAGCTGACGCAACATATTCCTTCGGGGTTCTGTTACGTCGTGGTAGGTCCCGAAGGAAAGATGATCCAGAAGCCAACAGTTTACCACGGAACTGATGTCATCAAGACATTCTTGGAGCGTCTTGACGAAGAAAATGTACACATCCTGCGCTTAAAAAAGGAGATGAAGCCCATGAACTTGGCTGCACAAGAAGAACGTGATTTCGTCATACAACCGGACTGTCACATATATGGTGAACGTTTGGGGAACGACAGAGTGAGGGATCATTTTCACGTGACTGGAAAGTTTCGAGGGGCAGCACACAACAAGTGTAATTTGAATTACAAATTTTCGATACTGGTTCCAGCGGTCTTCCACAATTTGAGAGGGTATGACAGCCATCAGAAATAGGACGAATGAAAGGTCGTAGGATCAGCTGTATCCCAAACAACATGGAGAAATATATTTAATTTTCTTTGGGAAATCTCCGATTTATAGATTCCTACCAGTTTCTTCCAACATCGCTCGAGAAACTCGAATGTAACATGGCAAACGACAGTCAAGAAAATTCGCTATCCTTAACACCCAGTTCACCGCACAGCAAGTGCCTCTTTTACTGCGTAAGGGTGTATTTTGCTATGATTATTTTGATGGACCTGACAAGTTGAAAGAAGAGCAACTCCCAACCAAGGCAGCATTTTATAACAGCTTGACGGAAGAATACATCTCAGATGAGAACTATCAGCATGCTCAACAGGTGTGGAATGCGTTCGACATGAAGACCTTAGGTGAGTACCACGATCTCTACATGCAGGTGGATGTTTTGCAGCTTGCTGACGTGTTTCAGAATTTCAGAAGTTTATGTCTGCAGCACTACAAGATTGACCCAGCCCACGCATTCACCTCGCCCGGTCTCGCTTGGAAAGCCTGCCTGAAGATTACCAAAGTCAAGTTAGAGCTGTTGATGGATGTCAATATGTATCTGTTTATCAAGCGTGGCGAGAAAGGGGGTATTAATACAATTGCCAACCAATATAGTCAAGCTAATAAACCAAAGTTGGAGGACTATGGCAATAACCAGCCGTCAAAGTACATAATGTATGTCGATGCCAACAATTTGTATGGTTGGGCAATAAGTCAGGACCTGCCCGTAGGAGATTTCCAGTGGACTGAAGAGGAGATCGACTTCGTGAACCATCCAGATGACCACGACAAAAAGTACAGTATGGAGTGTGATTTAGAGTACCCCGAAAATCTGCACAACAATCATTCGGATTATCCTCTTGCCCCAGAATGAGTCAAGATCACAGAACACATGCTTTCACCATATTCAAATCATGCTTTGGAAGTGCTAGGCATGAAACACTTCTCGAGTCATCCAACATTGGTCCCCAATCTCAACAATAAAACCAAATACGTTCTTCACTACGTGAATTTGAGGCTTAACTTGAGCTTGGGTATGAAGCTGACACGCATTCATCGCGTATTGAAGTTCCATCAGAAAGCCTGGATAAAGCCCTACATCACCTTCAACACGGACTGCAGAAAGCTGGCGAAAAACGACTTCGAGAAAGAATTTTTCAAGTTGATGAACTATACCGTATTTGGAAAAACTATGGAGAATCTGCGAAACAGATTCAACGTTGAACTAGTCACGGAGGAGAAAAGGGCCAAAAAACTCATAGCCTCCAAATCTTTTCACGCCTTCAAAATTTTCAACAACGATCTTGTTNCTGTTCACCGTGAGCTTACACGTCTGAAGCTCAACCGTCCAGTTTACGTGGGATTTTCCGTCCTCGATATAAGCAAAACGCTTATGTACGACTTCCACTACAACCACATGAGGCAGCAGTATGGAGACAGAGCAAAACTTCTCTTTGGAGAGACGGATTCACTCTACTACGAGACAACAAATCCGAATGTCTACGTAAATGTGCAAGATCACATTAATCTGTACGACACCTCAGATTTTTCTCCATCTCACCCATTATACAGCATGACCAACAAGAAGACATTAGGGAAGGTGAAGCATGAGACCAATAGGGAGCCCATCAGAGAATTTGTTGGACTGAGTACTAAGATGTACTCCATATTGACGCAGCATGACGACAAGAAGAGAGCCAAAGGCGTACCACGTGTCGTCGTTCAGAAGCTCATCAGACATGAACATTACAAGACTTGCCGTCTCAAGAACCAGAAAAAATCGGCGGAGATGAAGCGAATTCAGGCACAAAAGCACCATCTTTACACTACCAGCATCAACAAACTTGCGCTGAGTCCTCTTGATGATAAGAGGTATCTTTTACCTAACTGCTGTGACACTACATTACATACAGCCACTACAAAATTCGAGCAGGTGCTTGCCAAAATCTGAAATTGAACCTTGCGGGTATGTCCCCTTGATAGGAGGTTTAGATGTTCCCAACCCCAGTGCTCTTGTGAATATCATAGAATTTCTAAGAAGTGTGAAACAGAGTGGGGTTTGTATATATTTATTTATTTATTATAGGTTATGATAATAAATTATGGTATTCAGGATCAGGTGTTGGTAGGTTAGGAAGGAGCTCGAGGTGCAGCCACCTTCACGTGGTGGGTTCTGAGTAGTTTTATCGAGCAAAAAGCTGCACATTTTGAATAGACTTGTTGGATCTTGTGGGTATGCCCCTTGAGAGTAGGTTTAGCTGTTCCCAACCCTAGTGCTCTTGTGAATATCGTAGCATTTCTATGAAATATGAAACAGTGCGGGGTTTGTATATATTATTTATTTATCAACCCTAGTGCTCTTGTGGATGTCATAGCATTTCTATGAAATGTGAAACAGAGCGGGTTTTGGGTATGTTTATTTCCCAACCCTAGTGCACTTGTGAATTTCATAGTATTTCTATGAAATGTGAAACAGAGCGGGGTTTGTATATATTCATTTATTTACTTCCCAGCCCTAGTACTCTTGTGAAAATCATAGTATTTCTATGAAATGTGAAACAGAGCGGGGTTTGTATATAATTCTTTATTTATTTTATGCTATGGTAATAAATTATGGTATACACGATCAGGTTTTGGTGGGTTAGGGAGGAATTTNAGGTGNAGCCACCTTCACATGGTGAGTTCTGAGTCGTTTTAACGAGCCAAGAGCTGCACATTTTTGAATAGCCCTGTTGANTTAACACACAACAACATATAAGGTTTACTGATATAGTGTTTGTTAACGAATCACTGAACATTATGTGATGTATATTCAAAAAACATATACAAACCTAACCGCTAAACACACCAGTTCTAAGCCTTCAGTTTAGACTTGTGAATCCCAAGTGTCGAAAAAGGGCGAGAGGTTCAATATTCACTGTTGTAGCTTACGTACGCAAGACGAAAATTGCCAAATAGTCTATCTGCTAGGTGNTGTATGTGTCTGTATAAACTTGCAACACAGACAGTTATCTTATTAAGATTTTACCTGCCCTGGAGTTAACATGTATTTACGCTTCAAGCATCCATTTACATGTATTCTTGGTGGGCCTACAGGTTCTGGAAATACTATATTTGTGAATAAACTTCTACAATTTGCTGGTAATATGTTTGATGTGCAATTCAGTACCATATTATTATGTTATGGGGAATGGCAGCATTCTTATAAAGATTTAAAAATGTTAGGAGTTCGATTTATTGAAGGATTGCCTGATATGTCCATGTTTGACGGGGAAAACCTACACTCCTTGTGCTGTACGATTTAATGCAAGAACAGATGAGAGTGTACGATCTTTGTTAACGAAAGGAAGCCACCATCGCAATATCAGTATAATTTTCATCACACAAAACATTTCTCATCAATCTAAGCAATCACGTGACATTTCTTTGAAAGCATAGTATATGATACTTACGAAATCACCCAGGGATAAATCTCAAATACATTATCTTGCACGACAGCTTTTTCCAGAAAATATTAAATTTGTCATTGAAAGTCATGCAGATGCCACTTCTGCTCCTTATGGGTATATACTCGTAGATTTAAAATAGACAACACCTGAGAACTTGCGTTTACGATCACGTATATTTCCNGAAGATGGAGGAGTTGTGGTGTACGAACCATTAGCANTATAAATACTTCTGCTTTACTTTTTGTGATTAGTTGTTCAATATTTGTAGACCATGTCGGATGCTCTGCGACGCAACGCCGATATACTTCGTCTTTTGCTGAAACTAAAACCAACNTCTAGAAAAATTGTGCTGAAGGAAGCTCAAAAGGACCTAGTACGTTGCTTGTGCGAGTGTAGTGTCAACTTATTACGTGGTAACGTGCCTGTATCGAAGAAACCAAAATCTCGATTATCTAACAAGGGAACCACTCATGTGGGCATGCTGAAACCTCACTTGAAATTTATATCATAGATAGAGGANGACAAGATGTGAATATCCTCAAAATTTTAGCTGCCGATACGCACTGCAAGGTATTACAAAAAATATAAATTTTTAACGTTCATGGGGCTACTCCCAGGATAACTCCACGGCCACGAACACGATCCCGGTAACGGTATAAAAGAAAAATGCCTAATAACACAGTTACGATCCCGATGAAATTAACTAAAAAAATTACTGTATTCGCAGCTGAATATTTCATTAAACAGATTTGTATATATTTGCGCTACAAATTTTGCAAATAACCGAATTTTATCAACATATAAACCATAAAATGTGTCACTCTGTCCATCTCTATGTTACGAACATACTTTTATGTTAGTCTTGGACGTGTGATATATGCTTCTTGTTGTCAATATGACACTGCAAACAACAAAAAATTCTTAAATCAGTGTTACATTGATTAGAAATGCATGACTTTCACAATTAATATTGTTTTAAATTTTGTTTTAGACATGTTGTTGGTTAATCTATCACAATTAGAGTTGTATCTGGTAGAATTTTGTTGTTGTTGTAATTTCATCGGGATCGTAACGGTGTTATTAGTCGTTTTTATTTTATACCGTTACCAAGATCGCGTTCGCGGGCGTGGAGTCTATCCTGGGAGTAGTCCCATGAACGTTAACATTTATATTTTTTTGTAACACCTTGCAATGCGTATCGGCAGCTAAAATTTTGAGGATATTCACATCTTATCGTCCTCTATTTATGATANAAATTTCAAGTGAGGTTTCAGCATGCCCACATGAGTGGTTCCCTTGTAAGTATAAAAAAGTCCTTCGTAAACTTGCCAATCGTAAATACGATTGGAAAGCCAAGCGCAACAGGATAGTTCAACACGGTGGTGCACTTTTCCCACTACTTATTGGGCCTATTGTCTCCACACTCTTGAGTTCTCTTCTACAATGAGCCATATCAAGAAAACAATCATTCTTCCAGGGGAAGAATTCCAACCTCTCAAACCACTCGCCCAATCGATTTTGGATATGGATAAGCAATTGTAATACATTATGCAGCAGTAAAATGTTGACGATTACGATAAGTGGCAGAAATATAATAGCGTTCTTGAGAGATACATTAACACTATTCGAAAATCTGAAAAAAACATCTTACGTTTGAATTTCATGAGGAAAAAACTAATCCTGAAAACGTTGATTCCATCATTCGGTTAATTCTTAAAACATACCAAACTCGTGCTAAAGCTCTTCTTGACTTTCTCATCAAATCTAAATCCATCTCTTGGAATTCACATAATGAGGTAACAATGCAAGATAAGTTTTACCCCCACACCAAGATAATATACCTTATAATGAAATTGTGCGTCCTCTTAAAACCTCATCACCACATGCCTGGTAATCATTTTTCACTTTGCTGTTAGAATTGAACGTTCCTCAGACTTTCATCGGTAATAATCGCCGGAAGAAGTATATGGAATGTCAACTACATTCTACACCATTATTGAAAAAATTAAAGAAGCCTGGTGTAAAGCTGCAAACTCCTGCACGCAAAAGATCTTCGCGTAAACTACTCTGGGTTCCTTACCCTAAGAAATAATGAAACTTCTAGAAAAAGTGTACTGCAATCCGGGAAATCCTGCTAGCTATTGAACTGCCACAGCTCTTTGGAAAGTTATCAAGAAAAAAATNCCCCTTCAACGTGTCAAGGAGTGGGTGCTAAAACAAGATGTCTATACACTATACAAACCTGCAAGAAAAAAAATATATAAATAGAACCTATGTGCCTACTTTAGGCGAGCAATGGCAATCAGATTTAAATGACATGTGATCGCTAAAAAAACATGACGATGGAGTGCAGTACATTCTTACTGTTATCGACTGCTTCAGTAGATTTGCCTGGGCAGTGCTTCTTAAATCTAAATCTAGCGGTGAAATCATTCGTGCATTCACAAAAACACAAGCTTCTTCAAACTGACAAAGGTACAGAGTTTCTATACAAGCCATTTCAGAAGTTTTTAAAGTCGCATAATATTACATTTTTCACGACAAACAATCCAGACACAAAAGCGGCCATGCTGGAACGTCTTAACAGAACACTCAAAACAAAGATGTAGAAGTATTTTAGTGCACAGAACACCCATCCCTTTATTGATGTTTTACCTCAACTCGTGCGTGCTTACAATCACAGTGTACATTCCAGCATAAAAGTGCGACCTGCGGATGTTGATGACGAAAATTCGCATCAAGTTTGGAAAACTCTATATGGTGTAAAAATTCCTCCAATCAAATACAAGCTGCAAGTTGGCGATCATGTTCGCATTAGTACGAACAAAATTATATTCGATAAAGTGTGTAAAGCAACCTGGAGTGAAGAAGTTTTTGTTATTACAAAAAGAATCCTGCGTTTTCCACCCGTGNACGTATTACAAGACCTCAAGAACGACACCATAGAGGGGACTTTTTATGAGAAAGAGATGGATGTATTGCAACCTGTTAAAGCATACAAAATCAATAAAATCATTGCTACGAGACGGAAAGCAGCTAGTAAGGAGGTGCTTATTGAATGGAAAGGATATACACCATCGTTTAACTCTTGTAACGTGGTGAAAGACATTCAAAAAGTGTAATGGAAGAATTCTATCTCACTCTACCTAGTAACAGCTCTGTGGACATATTTCCAGATAANACAGTTGCCGAATACACAACAAAACTTCATCATCGTTTGGAGCCTCAAGGGCAGTGGCAGGTAGCACTCGTGGAAATTCAGTACCATGTCTCATTTTACAATGTCAGACCCAGAAAAAATGTCATACTCGCTAGAGATATGCGAACAAGTCCTTCACCTTTCATTCGTTTTCACATTCCNTGGGCTAATATCACACGGTAGACCATTTGTTGGACATTATCAAAAATGTTCCGCTATTACGCGGTCATTTGTCAAATTTAATCCCATTACAGGTCATGTGGAGTATAAAACTGATGACACGGCTAGCGTGCTTTTCGATAGAGGCTTGGCCGAAACTCTTGGATATTTCCCCAACGCCTCTCTATCAGCTACTAGCCCTCTGCCGAAAGCACTTTCTCGTGATATAACAGATCAGCTGTTTGTTTATTCAGACATCGTTGAGCCACAGCTTGTTGGAAACGCTGTTGCACCACTTCTCCGTATTGTTGGAATACAAAACTCAACATACGAAAAGCTTAATGTGCACATTTATAATTTTCCACACTACGTTTCGGTGCTAAAACGAGCGTTTGATTGATCACTGTTGATATAAGGATAAGGACTGGTAGTAAGGCTCCATTTGAATTTNGTACATCGATGGTAGTACTTCACTTTCGCAAGCTCTCACTATGAAAACTTCATTTGCAAGAATTTCTGTTAGCCAAGTTGGTCATGGTGTTTCCAGTGTCTTCTGTCAGAAAGGTCATGATCTCGGAAGTCTATTGGGAGGGCTTTTCCGTACTATTATGCCATTTCTTAAAAGCGGCATGCGTACTGTTGGGAAGCAACCCTTAATGACTGGTGGTAACATCCTTTACGATGTAACGGAAGGAAAATCAGTTTCTAATGCAGCTAAAGACAACCTGGTCAAGGCAGGTCANNCTCTAGCCAACCGAGTCAAGCTGAAGCTGGATAAAATTCAGACTGGCCGTGGTATAAAATCAATAGCGTCAAAAAGAAAACGTCATGTCGTAGTTGCTCCTGGTCGTAAACGGAATCGCCTTCGTGTGAAGGATATCTTTGAATAATGGCATTTCTTCACGTGCATTCTTCAGAAGCTACCAAATCATAACTAGACATCTTTTCTCTGCCACCTACACAAACAACAATCGAAAACGATCAATGGATTTGCACAAACCACTTGCTTCGCTCACGGATGATGGACCTATAGAATTTGTTGTTCCTGGATATGGTGAAGATTATATGGACCTAGCACATACACTTCTTCATGTTAAAGCCCGCATTACAAAACATGACGAATATTCTTTGGACGATAAAAGTATCGTGGGACCTGCTAACAATTGGNTACATTCNCTNTTTGACCAGGTAGACGTATTCCTAAACCAAAAGCTAATCTCTCCACCTTCCAACACCTTACATTGAAACNTTACAGAATTACGGATCGACCGCCAAACAATCACATCTCACATCTGCCCTCTGGTTTAAGGATGACCGCAACAATTTTGACGATACAACGAAGAACAGTGGCTTTCTGGAAATAAAAAGTATGTAGTGAATTCAAGAGATGTAGACATGATCGGTGGTCTCAGCTGTGACATATTCAATATGGGTCGCTTTCTTCTTAGCGGCGTAGAGCTTCGACTCAAGATGGTGTGGAGCCGTGCAACCTTTGATTTGATTGGAGATATAAACAAGTACAAGGTACGAATTACGGATGCTTCTCTTGCAGTACGCAAAGTTAAACTCAGCCCCAAAACTCTTGTTCAAAATGAAAGCATTCTAAGCAAAACTCCAGCAAAATATCCTATTACACGCGTTGAGACTAAAATTATTACTATTCAAAGCAACATACAAAGAAAAACTATAGACAACATATTTCTAGAACAGATGCCGAAACGTGTAGTTGCAGGTTTGTCTCCAACAAAGCATACAANGGTGACATCACAAGAAATCCATTTAATTTCCAACATTTAGATCTTNAGTTTCTTTGCCTTTATCATGATGATGAACAGATCCCCTCTCGACCTCTTCAACCCACATTTAACACTTCTTCAGACCTATATGTTTCCAGCTATTACACACTGTTCACTGGCACCGGTATTTATTATCAAGACGATGGTAATGACATTTCCAGAGATGACAATGAATCAGGCAATTGTCTTTATGCTTTCGATCTCACACCTGATTTTGGAGCTAGTGCTGGAACTCACTGGAATGTCATACGTCAAGGGAGTTTACGTCTTGAGGTATCGTTAGCTTCACCATTAGAAGACACAGTCAACTGTATTCTCTATGCTGAATTTGACAGTCTTCTTCAGATCAACAAGCGGATAAAATTTTTGTTGTTTATAACGGANAGTTTATTTAGATGTGATCTATTGGAAGTTTGTTAGTAAGTCATGGACAGTCTCCAGCTATGGAACGTTTTATGTTCCGATAAATTTGTCTCAACTCATTTTCTTGGCGTTTTTCCTGCAGATAAATTGCCAAACAAGGTAAATGCACCATTTTCAATTGTTATTAATCTCGATAACCATGACAAGCCGGGAAGTCATTGGGTAGCTTTTTGTGGTGACGCTTCTGATAAAATGGAATATTTTGATAACTATGGACTTCAACCTAATAACATATTTATATTTGAATTCTTGACAAATATTGGAGGGCGGTGGATTTATAATTATATTTGCTTACAAAGCCCCTTTTCCTCCGTCTGCGGCTCTATTATGTCACCTATTTAGGCCATAGGGTTAGAGGCGAAACACTTTTAGACTACATCAGTCATTTTGATGGAAACACTATACGCAATGACGCGATAGTACTCAAAGCATTTAACACCCACTTCAAGCTTAAAAGGTATAAAAGAAGAGTCATCAAGGTTGTCAACCACGTGGGCTCTTACGAAATGGCAATTGTTTTTGATGTGGAATACTTTTTCGATTTCGATTATAAACTCATAATAAAGGAGTGGATGTAGCTTGACACTTGATAAAATTTCAATCGTAGATATTTAGACCTCCTTATCACTTTCATTCAATACCTCAACAACTTCAAAGTCACAATCTATGGTTGATGATGATGATGATGTGAGGTTTTACGGCTACTCGATACACATGGGTCATTCGAGCCGGTTTACATATCCAGTACTTACTATTTTTATGAAGGTGATGATGAACACTTTTTATTAAGACAGTGAATAACACC
>KZ874777.1:33836-44653 GCA_003456935.1 Machilis hrabei
GATCATGTTTGTTTCCAGATTTTTGAATCGGCACTACATTAGCAACACGCCAATCATTCGGAACACTTCCAAGATCTAAGCTCTTTTGATAGAATGTAGTAAAAAATGGCCCGATGTCCTTTGCTAATAATGAAAAATATGTGATGGAGCACCATCTCGTCCCGGGGCCTTGTTTGATTTAACTGACTGTAACATGGACACGACTCCCTCATTAGTAATAATTATTGGAGACATTATTGGTGCATTTTGTACCGCGAATTCCGGCATATTAGTCAAATTTTCGTTTCGTTTTAAGGACACTTTAAAAAAAAGTAAGATAAAACTTTTTATCATAACAACCTTTTTGTGTAGAACATGTTCATAGAGTTTAAAACAATACCAAATTACCGTAAAAAACAAAAATTAAATTTTTGAAAAGTATAGGGGTATAGGCCATATTTTCGAGATTTGCTACTAAGGATCAACCTTCAAAGTTTGGTCAAAATCAATCGATACAGTCACAAACATACGTACAGGCATCACCTCCATTCAAGNACAAGCAAGACACCCATGCCCTAGCCAGGAATCGAACCTGGGACCTCCGGCGTGCAATGCCACGGGACTAACCACTAGACTACCGGGGCCGACAGATAACTGCCACTTACATATTCTTCAACTGATGAAAGACGACAAGAAAAAAACCGGAAACTTGTGAGTTTCTGGAAGATAATTAATTTGCTCTGAGTGGATAATATTTAGCAATGCTTCCTCGGCAACTCAAACGACTCTCGAAGACCATCAATTGTGTGGAAATAAGGAATTAAGTACACGTTTTTATGCGAGTTATTTTGAAACATTATTAATTTTTTATCTTTTTTAATGAGCGCATGTTTATGTCTGTTCATCATTAGAATAGTAGATTAGCAAACATTGTAATGAGCAACGGGATAAAGAAATCGGGTTAAATTAACACACTTTAAACATTATTTGTTTAGCACGATATAAAAGAAGTGCTGAATATTAAGTGCATCTATACATCCACATAATCACCCACTTACAGTACTGTAAAAAACAGAACTGTAATAAAGAGCTTCCTTGTTGATCACTCGTATTAATGAACTTTAAGTTCAGTAAACCAGGTTTTTTTTTTTTTTTTCAGTTTGACAGCATTGTTGTAGTTATTAAGCACTTTTGTAGCTTCGAAATTGTTGCAACTTTTTTAGTTTAGCTTTAAATAAAGTACGTAATCAATTATTCTTCCAACATAAATTTTAGTTTTAACTGTTTAGTAACGTACCACTGTTTGATGCCGAAGAGGCAAATTGACACAAATGCTAACATCATTTTTTTCTCATCGTTACGGAAACAACCCAGACAAAATGCGTATTTCTGATCCCTATATTTTCTNTCAGTTTAGCAATATTATGTGGTCTTTATACCATTATTTTGAACTCAAAAGAAAAGTATTTCAATTTCAAATGTGTGCGTATTCTGTATGCACAGTTATTCAAAACCTTTAAACATGTGTTGCTTTACGCCCAATGAATTTTTAGTTTTAATTACAAAATTGTTTTACTCTCTTAAACAGAATACATATATTCGGAGGGATGTTTTTTAATTTTGTGACATCAAAAATTTCCCATTACAGTTTTTGTGTATAATTTAAATTGAATACGCTGATAACCTAGAAGGAAATAATACACAAAATCTGATGATTTTTAATATTGGTGTCATCTTTTTCACCCAAATACAGCTGCTCCTTCGGTAAAGTTTATTTTTGCGTCAGCTGAAATATCTACAATTTTTACTGTCACCATTTTGTTTACAATTTTCCAGATAGATTTACAAACATTATATAAATCAGTTCAATGGAGCTAAATAGACTATTACTAGTGATCTAATTATCATTCATCTATTACTTAGTTTTTGGTTTCAATGACGGTAAAATATGAACCCCATTTGAATAGACACAGTTGTTTCAGCCTACAGCCAGTTCATATATGTAAAAGTCGTGGAATGAGCAAGTCATTTATAAAAAAAAAATTTAAAATTACTATAAAAACACATTAAAAGTCTATTACTGAGCACGTAAAATTGACGACATTTAAAAATTACAAAGACACGCTATACTTCTTAAATTAGATAAATAAAAAACTGGTTCATATCTTAACTGATGTTTTTACCAACCTGTAAATTACGGTGAGCCTAAACACACAAATTTTTGCGTAGCGGTTGGACCTAGTGCGTGAAAGTTGGGTTTTGCCAATACAAANCAATGCATACCTTCTTTGATGTTTCTGTCCGTATATCCGTTTCTATAAACGTTTGATCAAACTTGTATACGTCAATACGTTGTCCAACTACGTCGTCCAACTACGTATTCGTTTCTATAAACATTTGATCAAACTTGTATACGTCAATACGTTGTCCAACTACGTCGTCCAACTACGTATACGTTTCTATGAACCAGGCCTTACAATTAATATCAATACATATGCCAAAATAGCCTTTATGCTTTCATTAAGATCTTTCAAAATTAATTTTAAAAAAGTCTAGCGTTTAAACAGCTGTGGCTATCAACACAACGTAAATTGGATAAAAGGTTTGTAACGGACCTTTTTTTCCCCGTTACATGTTTTTTTTCTAGATGTAAGTTTTTGTTGTTTTTTTTCCTCCACAGGAAGCGTTCGAAGCGTTTCGAAGTCTTGGGAAATGTTTATTGGGGTCTATTATCGTCTATTCTCTCTCTTGTAATTTTGTTTGCGAGTTTTACATGTGTAATTGTCGTGTGGATAATTGTATGAATTGCGCGGTTCAGTCTGTCCTTCGAGTAACATTTGTGTGTTTCATAATTATTTGGTTTCGTCTATTATGGTTAGAATCTATTTTTTTCGTGGTCGCTAATAGTGTCATGGGTCCCTAGACCATATGAGTGTTTCGTTTTTTTTTAAATATTCAATTTCTGTGTTCGTATCTTGGATTACGACGATTTTCTTTTGGGGTCGTGTGTCTGTAGGTATTTGTATACGCGAATTTCGTTGAGAGAGATTTACGTGTTTTGGGTCAAATTAGTAAATATTTTTTTTACCTGCATTCTTCTTGTTTCTTGTGCTGGTTCAGTCTACTGTTGGTTTTAACGGTTAGTGTATGGCGTGGCGGTCTGGGCAGTGATTGGTGCGGAGAATTAGTACCTGTGGGCACCACGAGCGCACTGCTTAGGTTTTGCATTTTGCGGAGAGTATATAGCTTATTGCCGTTCGGGGTGTTGTGACTTCGAAGCGCGCCTTGCTGTCCTTGCTGTGGAGGAGTTAGTGACGGGCGGAGCGATGACCGAAGTCAACAGGGCCTAGTTAGTGACGGGCGGAGCGACGGCCGAAGTCAACAGGGCCTGGTTAGTGACGGACTGGGTATTGGCTAGAAGTCCATATTGGTAATGCAGTACAGCCGTTAGCCAGACGCCGAACTTTGGGGTGTCTTCTACCTAACCTCGCCGAGACCTTGTGTGCCGGAGTGCGTCTACCCTGGTCGCTGTTGGAAGAACAGCGGTAACCAACGCGTCGTAAGGTAGTACTTACCAGTTTCAGTAGCCCAGAGGGGCGAAGTGTATAACCACGTCACGTGAAAGAGTGCCAATTATCACCGTTACTTCTGAACTTTCTTTANCCTCCATTTTCATAAACTTGCAGATTTGCATCACTTTTGCATGTTTACGAATCCACGGATCACTAAGACTAACACTTTGTAAGATGAGTGACCTAAGAAAACTCCGAGTAGTAATGTTTGTGGCTGAAGAGATTATATCAAATTTAATGTACTTTCGATTTGATGCCCATGCTAACAACCAGAAATGTTACGCTTCATTTTCGGAGCTCAAACTATACGACGTTACTGGTAGCATAATTTATTGATACAATGATCTAAGACCCTAGTTCCCGCTGTAAAAATTAGAGAAGGACTGACAGGCATGATGTCAAAATAAAACATATATTTCTCTACATAGTGAGAAAGTAACCTAAACAGTGGAAGAAATGTAGCGGATCTCACTTACCAAATTTCTCTAGTTTCTACACTGTGTGGGAATAACCTAATCGTTTGGCATGCGTTGTTTATGAGTCTGTTCACGANCTTTGACTTAAATCGGTCATTGGGTTAAGTAATTATTACAAATTCAACAAAATACTGCCACCTTAAAAATTTAGTGACNCAAATAGACTTCACAATAAAATGTTACCTTCTGACGTTTTTAGGATTCATTCGTGCGAAGTTTGATGACAATTGGCCAAGAGGTTCTTGCACTGTTGTAAATTACACCAAAAGGTAACACTTTGAAAAAAGAAATCATATTTAAATCTTGACCTTCGAGACTGCTTGAATTGTAGTTCTTTTCCACATCTACATCATACCCTGCAATCAATCCAGAAGGTACTTAGCAGGGGGTGCACGAAGCACCAGAATTTATTATTCACGTCCTAAACGGTTTCAATATCAAATATACCTCGGAAAGAATGACCAAAAATACCCATTATATTTACAGCTGATTTCCCTTAACTTATCTTCACGATCGCACCTACCAATATAAGTTGTAGGTTTTAAAACCTTGCTTACATTTAACTGCGACTGAGTGGAGTTTAGTTGCTCCAATCTCTTAATTCTGTTTTTTNTAAATTACGGTGAGCCTAAACACACAAATTTTTGCGTAGCGGTTGGACCTAGTGCGTGAAAGTTGGGTTTTGCCAATACAAACAAATGTGCAATTTCTCAATTATGTCAGAAAATATCTTCCGTCCCGGCAAGAGCATTGGATATTTTAAAATTCCGTAAAAAAAAAATCAGACAGTACGTACTTGTGATGTGACAGACTTCTGAAACATTGATTTTCCTTATTTTGAACACACCGTACGTAACTTTAAGTGGTTTAAAAAGATAGAAATGGCATCTTCTGTGNCTGAAAAGTGTTGTTGCTTGCTAACTCTATTTGTATATTCAAGATGTACAGCTCTTCACTCGTCAAAACGACTCAGAACTTACCACGTACTGCGAGTTCCTCCCTAGCGTAGTCCAACATCCCTACCTTTATTACCTATTCTATAATACTATAAAGTTGGAATTGGTTATTCATCGTCAGTTAATTCATGCTAGACCAGGTCAAAAATGTCACGAACGGGTGTTAAGTGTCAATATATGGTGTCAAACTCAGTTTTATTGAAACGTGCTGGGGCTCTTGAAGTCACCTTTGTGCTCAAACACAGATATGACACTTTGCATTTGCAGTACAGATTTAATGACACCATCTCTGGCTGCGTGCTAAAGACATTGCCGGATTCCTCAGTGACGAACTTTTAATCATACACTCTACTTCTTGCGTCTAGCAGGGAAATTGTTCGAAGTCCCATTTTTAGGGAAAAACTTTGTCTTTAAGGATTTTAGTTACAGGGTCTGAATAAACGGGTTCAAACACAGAGGTAGTAATGACCTCGCAACTTCCCCAGTCAATGAGGCTGACCTAGTCCTGATCCGAGAAATTCAGGTTTAGGACTTTGCTCACACGAATATCTCTTGAATCTGCCCTTTCCAAAGCTTCCAGTACCTTTGAATTGCCAAGTTCCTGAACTTCTCTCTTTCGTAACACGTCATGCAAGTAAGATGATTTCCGGTGTTGTAAAGTAAGTATTTCTGGATTCCTTGGTGACGAGCTTAACCATACTCTCACTCTAATGCTTGATTATGGGAAGGAAATTTTAGAAGTCACAATTTGAAAGAAAATCTTCTTCTGTAAGGAATTTGGTAAGAGTGTCTGAATCAATGGAGTCGAGCACAGGAAGAGAAGTGGCATCACAACTTCCCCAGTTAATGAGGTCGACACAGTCCTGGGCCGAGAAATTCAGGTCTGGGACTTTGTTCACTTCTACATCTACATCATACCCTGCAATCAACCGGTAAGGTACTTGGCATATCTCTTGCGATTTTGAGCTCCCACTCGTTCATTTCGAAGGTTCTATTTGTGAGCTGCCTTCCAGAGATCAGCTGTCCTGAGTAAGGATCTATTGAGCATTTCGCTTGTCATAAAAAAGTGTTTTGTCTAGACTGTCTCGCTAGACTTGATCTAGGTCTATATAGCATTGTACGCTTGTTAACTACTGCTAACAGGATCTTGAAGTTCTATATTTCTGCTGGACCATTATCAGCTGGTTTCAAAGTGTTGGTAGATTTCATCCTTAAAGTATGTGTTGCATCATGGTTCGGAATATAAAAGAACATTCTATTAAAGATGGTTCTCGTCATGTTTGGAGTGTAATTTAGGCACCAAGGCTCCTGCCCCAGAAGTACCTCATAAGTATTGATTCACTCATATACAGAAATACTTACTTTACAACACCGGAAAGCATCTTACTTGAATGTCGTGTTACGAAAGAGAGAAGTTCAGGGAGCTGGCAATTCAAAGGTTACTGGAAGCTACCTAAATTTCTCGGACCAGGACTAGGTCAGCCTCATTGACTGGGGAAGTTATGAGGTCACTTCTACCCCTGTGTGCGACCCCATTTATTCAGACACTCTAACCTAAATCCTTAAAGACAAAGATTTTCCCTCAAAGTGGGACTTCGAACAATTTCCCCTGCCATACGCACATAGTAGAGTGTATGGTTAAAAGCTCGTTACTGAGGAATCCGGCAATGTGTTTAGCACCCAGGCCAGAGATGGTATCATGCTGCAGTTTTGAAGTGTCATAGGCCTACCTGCGTTTGAGCCCAAGAGTGACTTCAAGAGTGACAGCACGTCTCAATAAACCAGAGATTGACTCTAGACACCATATATTGACACTTAACACCCATTCG
The DNA here is from genome assembly GCA_003456935.1 of Machilis hrabei. Taxonomy (NCBI): domain Eukaryota; kingdom Metazoa; phylum Arthropoda; class Insecta; order Archaeognatha; family Machilidae; genus Machilis; species Machilis hrabei. The sequence continues at coordinate 40,649 of KZ874777.1, forward strand.
TGATAATTTTGACCTGATTAGAACGAATGAACGGACTCTCGAACTCCAGGTAAAAAGCACACGTATAATGTTTTTGGATAGCCAACAAAGGTAGGGAAGTTGGTTTGGGCTGGGAGGAACTCGAGGTGCAGCCACTTTCAAGTGATGAGTTTTGAGTCGTTTTAACGAGCCAAAAGCTGCACAACTCGACGTACAGGCAAATTAACAGGCAAATGTACCTCGAGTTTTTAGACATATGCAATGGTATATTTAACACTTTCCAAATAACTTAAAGTTATTTACAACATATTCGAAATGCAATTAATCAGTTTTCAGAGATCTGTATATAGTTCAACTATTGTAAAGTAATTAGTTGTCTTTTTTGCCAAATTTTTTTAAATTGAAGACTCTTACCGGGATAGAAAATATTCACTGACAGAATTGAGATTTTACATATTTGATTGTGTTGGTGTCATGGGAACACTAAGGACATCCTGTAGAAACAATGGCTTTGACGTTGTAAGGGAATGTCTGAAAGTATACTTAAATATATATTTTGTTGATCGCCTTACGCCATTAAATACGAAGCCACCATTTATAATGTTATATATTGCATTCCAAAAATAAGTGTTTATTTAAATGATTTATTGTATATTGGCAAAGCCATAGGTACCGAAGCGAAGTCGGAAAAGATATTTTAATTCAAGTCTGTTATTGCTTGTATTCCTACGGCGCAAAAACAACCGGATATCGCGGTTAAGACCAAGAATAAGCAACCTCGACTTCTGAGTTAGACTAAATGGAACAAACAGGAAGTGTGGTTAACGATAAGAGATCGGAGAACTCGCAAGATACGAAGAGAAGCATGTTTAATATTTAACATGTAGAAAGTGTGTTCGGGTTTTCCCTCTGGCGACTAGTAGCCACGTGCAATCCTTGAGCATGGGAAAAACACACGAGCATAACAACTTTACTAATTACAGTTAACAGGAAGTGGTTAGATAAACAAGGCTTACATAGCCTTCGCGACTTCCTGCCTTAGACGGCAAATAGAGAGATGTTAAATATTTAACATACAAAGTGAGAATTCATAGATCTCACAGAGGGAGCCACCTTACGGTGTAAATCACCTTCTCTCCTCTATACCCAGTACTCAGAGGGCGTCACCTCACGGTGCGAAACCCCTTCCATCCTTTCTTGGGTTTTTCCAGCGGATATAAGATATCCTGCCACGCGCAGAGAAAAGCGTGTACACCCCCGTACGTCACAGTGTCCGGCATCTCTGATTGGAGAACACAAGGTAAGGGCCCAGCCCACAGGAAATGCTCCCTTATAAAAAGCCGCCCCACAGGGCGATAAGGGCACTTCTTCGGCGGAGAATCAGCGGAGAGACTTCAGCTACAAGCTACAGAGTGACCAAGCAACAGCCGACATAGACGGTAAATATGACAGTGCCATATATTTGAGTGAAGTGTTTAGTGATTACATTCAAGTATGAATATAACAATTTCTAGAACAGTGTAGTATCTAGAATGTGTTACTTGATACCAAGCTGACTATTAGATTAGACTTAAACTAATGAAGCTAGAGAATAAGTGTTAGACTTTAAGATTATTTAAAGTTCTGATGTAGAGAGATATTGTAGATGTTTATTTTCTATTGTGAGAAATAAACAGTCAGCTTGTTTAACGATTAGTTTTGAGTATTCTTTTCATCACCCGCCATAGTGTGTAAGCGACCGTTGTGATACCGAACCCAAAGCGTCTATAACTGTCCTCTCACAAAGCACCAAGTGCAAGCTAAGCGAGTATACAACATTAACCCCCATTGCCTAAATAAGGATTAAGGCAGAGCGTGCTAGGCACGTGTTCTTGGCAAGACCCAACTTTCACACACTAAGACCAATCGCTACGTGCACATTCGTGTTGGTCGGGCCGATCTGTAAAATACGTTCCTTTTACTGAATTTTTAGAATTTTAAGACCCTTGCTGGTATAGAAAACATTCATTGACAGAACTACACGCAAACAAATGAATATTTACAGTAACCACTTAATTTGGCAGTTGGTTATGAACTGTTTGCAGGAAACATGCGATTTGACAGTGTGACCATTTCGTACGTTACTGGGACTGACTACATATTGACAAGTGAACCAGCAAAGTAGGTTAGCAAAGTTCAGTAGGCACTATTGGTTTAGATAGTTGTAGTGACCAATGATAGGAACTTGGATACCTCGCTGTAGCGAGATAGTTGGCTCAACCAAGTCTAAAAGTAGAATGGACAAGAATCACCGGTTGCTACGCTACACAAGGCACGGTCACCAACCCTTCTCCCTCGCCTTTTCCAACGTTGAGTAGTTCGATAGATGACCACCAGAGAGTGCATAAGAATAAGCACATATAAGGTTAATTCTTACTCTTCTGCATAAGTTCACAATAGCGCAATGTTTAGAGTCCTCACCTAGGAATCCAAAGCCTTTCTCCGATCGCAAGATCGAATCCAACAGTCGACAGCTTTTAATTAAATAAATTAAATCACCTAAAAATGACATCATATCACGTGACACACAGATAGCCCCCTATCGAAATTGATATCGAAAATCGAACTCGGGGACAAAGGTCAATATTTTTATCGTACATCAATAACCATTAGGCTATTCCCTCCAAGCAATCCATCCTGGTTGCAGCAACCAAGACTTGGCTTCGGTGAGAGGAATTGGTCAACCGCAGCCGAAACTTGTTGGTCTCTCCAACATATAGCTTGGTTGAACCAACTATCCTAGCTGCTTGTGATATACAAGTTCCACTATCCCACTGAGACGGTTGTCTCAACCAGCTACTGGGTAAAACCAAAATCAACCCTGCAAGCTGGTTGGAGCAGGTATCTATTACGTTGTATTAATCGTAGCGTTTTTTGCGTGTACTATGTAAGTATGTCAATCTTTCCTACGAAATACGCTGTACTTAAAAAAACAATCTTCAGAAATATTGTACAATGACTTAAAAATAAATTCTTCAGAATTATTATACAATCCAATCGAGCTTATTAGCGAGTTCAACCAATGATTTTCACCCTAAGTGACTCCTAGCCCTGAATATAAAGAGCTATCCTACAAGTCTGCCTGTGAAGCACTCCACACAACGGTTTTTTCGTAGGCTTCTTCCGTGAGGGACGTTAAAAGTGGGGTCCCGTATTCGATGTAAAAAAACACCACCGGCTATGTATCGAGTGAGTGGTAAAATTAAATCATCCTGAAGCGTTGTTACGACGCGGATGGGGTCTCCATTAGACCATCACAGTCAGAAGTGTGGGACCATAAACTCAAATAACNAAACCAATCACCCTAAGTTTGAAGTCAAACCGATATCAAGTTATCACTCGAACAGACGACCAGATTGAGTCAACTCAGAAGTTTCTTTTTGATACACTAAAAGCTCTAGCATTTACAACATTTGTATATTCCACTAGGAATTTAGTGTATAAAGTAACATTCTGAAAAAAGCTTATTTTTAATTGAAATTTTAGACAATTTAAACCAGCTGTGAAGCTATCAAGTCATTTCTGTAACCAAATAACTGAGTTTCTGAACGACAGAAGCCTGTCATTTCACTGGTAATGAATGGGAGGGAATGAATCAAGGATTTANGTGCACAAGGTGAATGGAGAATGCTTTCTATTCGGCTTATATTGCATTCCGTTCATTTTCCTCTCTCATTTTCTCTGATCTAATTCACCCATTGTTCACGAACATCTGTTGTTCCTGGCAAAGAGACTAGCATCAAATGTAATTTAGTGTTGATGGGAACATTATAATTAACTCTATACTCATCATAAGATTGTTAATATCTCTACTGGTTGTCTTCTTGTTTTACCAAAATAACAAAAATTTATTTTCTTCTTACTTAATATTTAATGTTGTCAAAGATGAGATAATGGTAATAGTAGATACGTAGAGTACATTTTATTTAAAAAAAAATGTAGAATAAGCAAAATAAAAGAATAGCTTGAAATATAAAAGCTCTGACG
>KZ874782.1:27474-43550 GCA_003456935.1 Machilis hrabei
TCAGCTGATTTTGGCGGCTATTAGAGGCGTGATCCTGGTGAGTCTTCAGTTGATGCTGGCGAGTGATCACCTTATATACACATGTGTGTGTGGCTTGCCAAGATCTCAAATTGGCGAGTAGAAATATTTACCTACCGGCCATTTGGCCGGTAGAAAAATAATGTGATTTGGAAGGTTGCGGACAACTGTTATCGTGATTTATTACTTTCTATTTACCACGCTACCTGAATGACTCAAAATTTATTTTTAGAATGTGGAACACCAGAAACAAGAAAGAAAGTGACACATTTGGAGTTATTAAATTTCGCGACTGTGGTTACAATGCATAAAAAATTGCCCGTTTCACGTAATTTCGTTTGTTGAAAGAAATCTCGTATTTTGTCGCAATTTAAAACCATTTCCACTTAGGCCTACTAGGTANCCTATTAGGAAATTTTTTTTAACAAATAAATAAAAATCCATATTCTAGGCCTACAACATTTCGCTTTATCGCTTGTTGCGAAAATCTTGAGATCATAGCCTAATTATAAATTCTGTTAGCCTATCAGTTTCTTTTTTCATCTAGAACATCCAATGAACTCATCCAAATGAAATAATTCGACCTTCTGGAGAATGTGCGTAGGCTAATTAACAATTTCAAAATTCAAAGATATACGTTTTGAAGTAGCCCTACAGTCGCACAGGAAAATGGCTGGAGTACCGTAACCAAAACACATTTTTAGTGGAAACCATGTGGCGTTAAATTAAAAAGACTTCTTTTCTTGAGTGGCCATGCACGCTAAGCCTAATGTGTCAAGTTGGTTATAGATAAAATAAACAAGTTAGCTAGGGCCTATAGCCCAGAGATGGGCGCGTTCCGTTCCATTTATGTTAATTTTTACAAGGCAAGTACCTTCCAGCTAGAGCTCCAGACCACGTGATCAGTCTTAGCTAATGAGATTAATCCTCCGTCTTATANAGCCAATCAGATCTTTCCATTTCCTCTTGTAACGCGTTCCGTTCCGTAACGACCCCTAAAATATGGTAATGTGTAACGGAACGGAACAGAACGATGACCAAAAGTGCCCATGTCTGCTATAGCCTACATGGAAATAATGAGACTTGATTGTGATCGACAAGCAACAAGATTTGAAACAAATTTGGCTACAGTGTTCATTTTTGTGTAGCCTAAAGGACAACAAATTCAGAATGTCACCAAGAAATTGTCGTAGTGTGATAGGGCCTTTTAATACTGGTGCACCATCAGTCTGAATGCATTATCAGACAATATCCTAGCTAATTCACAAAGGAAACACTGTAGCCTTCATTTCAGTCTTGTAATAAGTTACTGATAGCCTAGGTATGGTATGTAGGCTATATCAGAATCTAAATCCTACCCTACCCTTCATGTGAACCTGCAGCTAGAAACCCTACATATAAACAATAACAGCAATCCAACAAACTAGGTCTATTTAATAGGTTACCTGGAGATTCAACCCACGTGCTCTTGATCCCGACTGCCGCAGTCGGCCAGAGCCAGACACACGTTGGTCTGAAATCCCAGACCAGTCAGTCCCACACAGCTGATGTAAGAAGACTGTTTTGTTGAGATGAAAGGCCAGGGCAAAAACCACTTGCCTAAAANAGTCCTTCTCGTTCTTATTAACACTCTAATACTATATTATCTTACAGTCAACACTAAAATCAAGTTTTAATAATGAATCTTCATATATCACATCTTTGCCTGTAGCACCGGGTTTCGAACCAGTGTTTCACTACATAGTAATAACCTACGCCTTTAAACTTTTTAAACACACTACAGGCTGTGGCAGGCAGTCACCAGTACGAATCCGTTTGCTCACATTGCACATGCGTTTATTAGAACTTAAGTTTTTAAGTCACTGATATCTTCTAAAATATTTTTGGATTCAATATTTATTCACTTTTACTCCTTTCAAACGTTGCACAATCAATAACACAAAATAACAAATATGCAGTCCAAAATGGCTTCACCCAAAATCCAGACGAAGAAAATATACGTCTGACGTCACAGGATTGCCAACACAATGTTAATTCAAGAGATGCGTTGCATCGAACATGATTGTCCGGTTCATCTCAACAGCAGTTTTATTACACAATATATTTTTAATTGTTGTTATAATGAAGACAAGATGTTCTTTCCTGACGTTACAAGGTCTTTAAAACTTGAACCAGCACCTGGAAAAGTCCGACAAATGCGGACGAATTATGTTTTTGTGTATGTGAAAATCATTTACAGCTAACCTGTCTGGTTGNTGTAGGGGGTAGCGTACACAACTCTAATGGGAGCTGTGTGTTCAAAGTTTCAAACCCGCGAAAGGCATGAATTTTGGAGATGTTGAATTGATTCATCTCCAACTTGCTATTATTTTTAACTACATGCTTTAGATCTACGTTGCATTTGTTCGAATTAAGTATGGAATTATTATTAGTTTATTTTCTCGTTATATTTAAATAATGCATTCGATTATTCATATAAACCAGCGATGATCTCTTTCTACCAAGAATCGACAATGATGCTGCGAGATTCAAACTCAGTGTCGTGTCTCGTTAACTTGGATGTAAAATTACCTGTAAGATAGCCTACTACATCAGGTTTCACAATGCATGCAGTGTGTGAAAGTGATATGAATTTCATTTAACNATGTTCAAAGGAATAAACATATTAGCAGACCCATAGAAATGTAATTTAAATTATACTACTTATATATTTGCAGTAATCAATCTTGAGTAAAGTCATTTTACAACAAGGACCATTCTGGAAGCTGTAGGAATCAGTTTTCGCGTTGTATTCGCAGATGTTGGCTAGACTGCTCGATTTCGACACGTGTCGCCATCTTCCCAGAGACGCGAGAATTACTAAAGTCGGTCGTCAACATGCCGAAGATAAATAACATATTTTTATATAAAAATACGGAACATTCGAAGAGGAAAAGCCACGACAGCAACAAAGTTTGGAAAACGCATATTTGTCGATGTACTTAGATGAAGTTACTGAACAGCACATTCTGGAATTGCAAAACAGAAAATTCATGTTATCCCCCCAAAATCTCTCTTTCTTTCTTCAAGTTTTCCTCGCTGTTGGACGTCCACGTCCTACACAACGAACATTTTGTGCAAGGATGGATTTCTGTGTTACCACAGAATATATATAGCAAGATCAATAATGTAGCCTACTATTTGTATAAATAATAGTTAATTGGCAGTAAAATTGAATGCATTATAATATTTAACATTTTCACACCTTTCAGTATAGGTACTACATCCTTATCACACACTCATTCTAACCAAATTCAATCCACCTTATAACAATTTAAGTCTGTATTTTCAATACTAAGCAGCCGCATCAACGAGAAGGTTCAAATTAGAGGTTCAGTTTCATCGTTCTACAACCAATTATGTAAAAATAATTCAAAGGCGTGAAATTAAAGCGGGTTAGTGTAATCTGTTAGGACTATAGCAGCTAAGCTGTGAGGTAGCCCTACGTAGCGCGTTCGATGCTAATTCAGGGTACAAGTAATTACTGGTTGGTTTTTTCAAGACTTTTCAAATATTTTTCAGCTGCTGACTAGGCCAGTTACTTTAATAAATCAATTAGATACTGAGATATTCAAATAAATTTCGTTTTTTAATAGTGAAGTCGGNTTTACGATCAGGCCCGAAAAATGTGTTGTTGGTCTATTCAATTTATCCGAAGAAAGGTTTGCTAGTACAATAAAACGTATTGCTGCTTGCATGATTACTTCCACATTATACAGTTATAACTCACTTAACTAAATCAANTTTGTTGTGATAGAAACTTGGATGCTGTTAGTAGGCCTTCAAAACGACATTTTTAACTCCAGACTGCACTATTCTGTTTTCTATCATTTTGTCCTCACAGAACTGAATAAATACTGGTAATTTACATAATTAACACCCATGCTTCCTCTTGTATTTAATATGAGTATTTACAGTAGAAAAAAATAGTCATTGACAAAGCATTTCATCTACGAACGAAATTATGTGCAAATATTTTTAACTTCCTGATCGATTAACCTGAAGTCGTTGAAAGCAGGGGTAAAAAACTATAACCCGTATTTTTTCCCATTGTCGTACGTAAGTGCCATATTAAATTTATATTAATACCGGTCTTACGTATGATATGTGCCATTCAGTTAAATTACCAATACACACAATACATTAGTGATAACAACTGTAGCTCAGTTGGTAGCATAGGAAATTTTCGAGCATGAAACCAGGGTTCGACTCCTCACAAAACTGAAGATTATTGTTAGTGAATACGGCACTTCTTTTTAACGTTTCTTTTTTTACGGATTTTATATTCTTTTCTTATTCGTTGTTTTTTAGATTTAGAGGTTGTGTCAATAACCCTTTACTCTGCAGGATGAGTAAATTCTCTATTTGCGATTTTTGAAAGTATTAATGGGAACCTCCCTTAATTATTAAGAACGTTGCAGAAATAAAAGAGATGAAATATTTTCAAAATATTCATTTTTTGTATAATGTAAAGTTACATTATTATTACACGAAAGATGGATAATGTAGTTCTGGTTCAATATGTTCGAGGGTACGGCATGCCTAAAATCGTTCGATAACAATTTTGCCGGTTCGGAAATTATATTAAGCTCGAGTTAAAGCACGAGACTTTTTGTATCACTACTTGGAATCAAAGACACAAATGAAAAACTTTAAAGTACTTCTCTTCGCTTAGTGGTTGATGCAACATACTGTATATGAAAAACTAAAGTACATTAAGTGCACAATATGGTTTATTAACTATAAATTAAACATTATTTTCAGTTAAACACTAAATTGTTTTCATTTTTTTAATGTTGCTCAACACCAGGGTCAGTAAATGCAGACACATACTTACGGGATACTTTTCTCGTCTCGCCGTCTCTCCGATAACTGTTACCGCAGAGAGAACGAGTAGCTGCTTCCTCAGCAACGCGGAGTCACTCGGAACCGATTCGTTTCCGGACCCTTGTAAAATAAATACACGTCTTCCTTTTGGTAAAAATTATGTTTCATCCTGTACGTTTTTTTATAATTATTTTTAGGCTTCTAATACTTCTAATTGCTTCACATTACGTCATTTTCCCCGCACATCACTGTCCAAAGCACGCTTTGTTTATTGAGCGTACATAGTCTGAAGATGAGAAGATCCCTAGATAATAAGCAGAACTAACTAACTCCATTTATCTCAAGTTTTTGGGCGATTTACGTTTCCTTTAGAACCGTTACGTTTAACGGAGGCCTATCGTAAAGTGAATTGCCAAGAAAATTAGTTTAGTGTGTGATGTGACCAAAAAGTGTCGACACACGTAGGAGCGAAAGTTTTAGCCAGTGTCGATTCAGCGGCGTAGAAGCACGGCTTCGTGCAAATAAATCCAGCGATTACTTTAGGCATAAAAATAGACCTCGTACGGAGCCGCATCGAGGCAGTTCATTGTCGCAAAAAATAACTTTAAACAAACGATGTTTTAGAAAAGTTTGTAGTAAAAAAATAGAACATTCTATTATATTTCTTTTTTAAATTCTGCTGAAAACTGGAATACAACACGATCATGTTCGCGTATTATAAAAACAAGGTTAATTACCTTATTCCTCTCTGGTACACAACGTTTCTCCCTTGCTTTATCAACTGTCATTTAAATTCACTAGGTTACCAACAACATTTTTTTCCCCTTCCTCCTCGACACAAATTATAGTGAATGACCGATATCCATTTGTATAGTTTTAAACAATTTTCAGAGTAAGTGTTCCATAGCAGGAAGTTTTTAAACGAAGGAGGGAGGGGAGAAAATGTGGTCAGTAACATAGTGAATTTAAATGGCAGTTGTAGTAACTCGACGTAACCCACTCGATAAAGCAAAATGTTGGGAGGAATAAGANAATTATACTCACTTTTATTACAAATTTTTACTCACATCTTTGATCATGAGATGTACACTTAATAGATTTCTGTTAGTGCGTTAACATACTCGATTCAAAAAAGGTGTAAACTGGTCTGTGTTTATATCACATACAAAGATTTACCAGAACTGGCAATATTAATGTCCCTGTCCCAATCTTAATTTTTTTCCTTCATAAAACACATTTTATGTGTTTTTTTTTGTTCAGTTGCATCCACCCCATACAGCCATCTCTATTCTCATTTTTTTATTTATTTACCAAATAAATTAGAAGAAAAATTGTATTTGGCCTTTCAAAGCACACACAAAAAAATACTCTACTCTAAACAGCTGTTACTAACAATGCAAAATATTAACAAATCTGTTAAAATAATTAACAAAATTAAAAGTAGCTTTTTTACATTTTTTTCTGAAGAAACAACAGATTCTGATTAATCGACTCCTCTTTCAACTGTTTTTCCAGACTGCATTTAATCTTTTCCTTTCTTGTTTGAGTTCAGACTGTTGGTCACTCTTGCTTTCTTGATGGTAGCGATTCCAATTAAATCTGGAAAACCGAACCGTTTTCCTCGCTTCGTTCACCGACGGTTTCCAAAGCGGTATCTTACACTTGTCGTTGATGAACAACACATGACAATAAGAGGCATATTTTTACATAATTTTCCACAAGGCACTGTATCTTTCCTCAGCACTCATGTTCTGGATATTGTTTATTTAAGCTAACACTAACGGCCGCTTCAAACACACCGACTTTTTGCTTTTTCGGCATCGTGTCCGAAATACGGTTCGGTGCACGCAAAGCCTTCGTTACGATGCCCGTCCGATTTTGGCCACGAGTTGACTATCCTCTCGCGAACCTGTACTTCAATGGGCTTTTGAGCCTGCTGATTGACATGGAATATTATTCAATGACATTTTATAAGAGCACTTTATGCTGTACAACTTGGGCCAAAACCAAGTACGAATGACAAAAACAATGTAACCAAATCAGAAGACTGCCATAGCCCTATTTTGGAAATATATATATATATATATATATTAATCCTAGAGTTTTACTGGCGTTTAGCAAAATTTGCCCTGATACTCCAGGTGTGGGGGAACCCTGTTTACAGTAGACGTTTCTTTTCGTAATTGAAAACGTGCCATATTGCATTAAATTTCCAAAGAAATCTATGTAATTACTAATATATAACAGTCTAGTAAGCTTTTTTCCTACTGCAAGCTTGCACTTAAGTATGCATCGCAGATCTGGTATCGTTATCACACCGGGTAATGTGGTGTTCCTCACAAATAATGCCAAAATTAGAAAATGGTTTTGGGGTACATACTATACGTAGGCTACTCGTAATAAATTTTAATCGTTTGTCGTATGACACTGAATTCGGAACGCGATAAAAAATGTCGTTTCACAAAAAGTGAACTGGCATGCATTCATTCAATCACAATAATGTTTGTTGATGTCCAGTGTGGTAATCACTACACGCTCAAGTACTTTATCGAACTATCCACTCAATTCTGGATTATATCTCCACAGAATTTGTGGTTGATAAGGTTACCTGTAATTAAAGCTTGGCAGAAATCTACACCTTTTTCCAGGATAGAATTATTTCAAAAGGTCTGTGGCCACCCAGGTCTCTTGACCTCATGCCCACAGCTTTCTTTCTTTGGGGTCACTTGATAGGTAAGGTGCATGCCAACATGGAGCATCTGGTGGCTGGATGCTTGTGCACAGTGGTACTTCCATCATGTCTCCGTTTGTCATTGACCAATTTATATTTTGTACTGCAAATCATTCAATTCTGTGTCCGTCCACATTANGAAANAAAACGAGTGTACGGTCCAAATGAATCACCCTGTACGATACCATTACGTGGTTACTTAGCAGAAACGCCTCGCACCGATGCCACCGTTCACCGCTATCGAATAAAGACGGAAACGGAAAAAGCAGCACGCTTCTAAAAACTTGCCTCGAGATAGTGATGCAGCAACTTTTTCAAAACTGAACCTATTAATTTGTGTTTCACTGAAAATAATCTTCAATTTACACTAAAACACAAATTACGCACTTGACGGAATTTTTATTATTTTTTTTAAAATAAACGTGATACCAAAATGTCAAGGAAAGTAATTTGTAGTGAAGATAGGGTGCTACTTTTTCCGTTCGAGTCTTTCTTTCGTAGTCGTGACCAAAAAGCGATGAAAATTACGACGTCGGGTGCTTTAAGTAAAGCCGATTCTTAATAAATAGAAATATTTACATCTTCGGGAACTCTTCGTTTACCGAAAGAGACGTTTCTTGAAATTCACCGACTTGCAAAATCGTGTTTCAAGACAATTCGGGTGCCAATTACGACTGCAAAAATTATAATCGAAAGGTAACGACCCCCTCGCAAAACGAGTGTGCAGAAATGACACGGGCACAAAGAAAGTAAAAACACAGACGAGCCTCATTTTTTAAGTTGGCAGAGGAGTACAAAAAAAGAAAGTCTGTCTTTCTTGAATACACTAATTTATTAAAACACAAAATAAAATTTCACTCGACTCCACGAACTCTTAATTGTGTGATACACCAGTCAACACCAGACATTAAAGCCAACATCGCAACTTCGACTGCAGCTACTACGCAAAGCACGAAAGAGGATGCAGACGGTGTTCGTGCCAAAGACTTGTGACCTGAACAAAAGCAGCAGGTTTATAAGGACGGACTGTTTAGCGACAGACTTCCGAAGAAAAAGGTTCTAGATACCTAAAGAGTCTTGTGATGTTCTTTAATGAAAGTAGGAATTAAGGTTTGGTTGGAAACTTGAGAAGGTATTCATATTAAAAGTGTTTCATAAAAACCTTACTCAATCCGTGCGTTTTCTTCGCATCAAGATGCACTAGACTAGGAGAGGTACGCTATTCCGTGCAATGGAGCTTAACACGCGGTGATCGGCTACTTCAAGGTGGGCGCGTGATGTCGGCCGTCCACTTGCTGTGTACGTGTGCGAAGGAAGTTTAAATCTTTAAGGTAGATTGAAATTTAGTGCGTTAACTATCGACGAGCGACGTCGCCTCTCTCTTGCCAAAAATGAACAAAATGCCATACCCTGCTTCGCATGAATTTTCACCAAGCTTCTTTAATTTGTCCCTTAATTAAAAATCCTAAACTTACCATTATAGTGTTAACAAGTTTTTGGGGCCCCATTTTCTGTCAAAAGGAAAGTCGCGAGTTAANGGACGGTTTGCCCAGNCGGACCACCGAAGGAGAATTTGTCGAAGATCTGCATTCATACACGAAGCTTAAGTGGAGCGTGACAAACGGAGATCAGATCGGGAAGGGTTACGTCAGAATGAAAGACTGGAGTGTAAAGTACTATCGTTTGCAAAGCTGTGGATGGGATTTGTAGTAATGGAGAGGTGGTCATTAATGTGTAGGAGAAATAGAGTAGGTGACAGAATTGAACCTCGAGGAACACCAGCATTTACTGGAAAGGTATCGGACAGCGCACCATCAACTGCTAGTCGGACAGATCTGTTGGTGAGAAAGCTCGAGATCCACCGACATAATTGAGGTGGTAAGCCATAGGAAGGAAGCTTATTTAAGAGACCCTGATGCCAAACTCTATCAAAGGCTTTGGAGATGTCTAAANCNACAGCTCGAGCTTCTCCACAGTCTATACCCTTGTTACTTGAGCAACCTATTAAAAATCAAGTGTATTATTTGTGTGCAGGTATTACAAATTATACGAAGAGCCTTTAATGGTTCTACCGCACGGAAGTGATACGTTGCAGAAAGAGTATCAGGTGTGTGGAATAAATACTAGTTAAAAAGGTTTTCTCAATGGGTTTCCAACTGTTGACGTTATATTTAACTGTGCCAATGAATTCAGCGTCTTGTGAACGTTAATTTTCGTGTTTGCGTCTGCTGAAAACGTACTGCAGGAATACTACTGGGCAAGAAAGGATGTCTTCGTTAGCAATTGAACGTGACATTGACAACATTATAAGTAATTTTGACCTAACCCACAACAGACTGAACACTGAAACAGTATCAATGAAATAGAGTTATTATCTGTGTATACAATTCTGTTAACGTATGTAAAACATACTACGTTCCTTGTCTTGTCATTCCATTATCGTGTTATTTAAATCTTTACTACACTGTACGACTAATCATTCTGTATTTAAAATTACAAAACAACAGTTATTTTCACTGAAGAATTTTCGGTCTACATTACAATGCTGTTAGCAATTTTCTAAATGAACACCATCAAATTGTCTTCGTATTCTATCGAAACCTCTCTCCTCCGTGACGTCGGCCCTCTGACGAGATTGCCGAAATCCCGCCCGTGTCGAGATTCTCAAAACCTTTCGAGCGATCGGCTCCACGCACGCGAGACGCAAGAAAAGAGATTGTCGGTGAAACGACCGTGCCGAAAACCATTTTGATGATTGCCGATTAATTTTCTGGACTCTAGGTGAGACAAAAGTTGACTGTTAATCACCTTTTCCATGACCTTTGATAGAACAGATACTAGAGCTATTGGAAGATAGGGATTTATTAACTTTCTTAGGGCTAGGTTGTATATGTGCAAGCTTCCAGCAGTTAGGAAAGATGCCCAACTCCTAAAGGTTGGTGTAGTTGATAGCGAACTAGTTCACTGGAGAGAGTAGAATAATTGAACTGAGAATCATTAAATAAAATCCCTGAACAGGAACGAGCGTTATCCCAGGTGACTGTGCAGCTGCCTCGTATTGCCGAATCGTAAGACAAGGTTCTGGAGGTCCTTCATTCTGAAACTGGTGACGACATGTAATGAAATTAAATCAATAGTTGACATTCATACTTTATTTACAGTTAAATACAAATGCATTACTTTGTTATAAAGTTAAAACAAATCAATACTAATTAATCTAGACAAGACCACGACCCTCATATTCTGTCAACAAGTTTGAAGGCTTGGTGCTGAGGAACAGGCAAGACGTTGAAAAACTTTTTGTAGACGGTTTGCCCTTCACGTCCCGCGTACTGTTTCCGGACCCACGAGTTCTTCATGTCCGGGTCTATTTTTTCGCACGTGACGCACACGCGCCCCGGTTCCATCGCGAACAGGTAACCAAATTTGCCGAGACCGACCTAGAAAACACAGAAACAGTACTTGAAAATAAACACTAGGCTCTCTCATCTTAACGTTTTCTAGATTTCTACACGACTCGGCGGGACGTCGTCTACTCGCTACGTTTCGAGAAATATCTCTACGCTCGTCATAGGGCAGCAAGAAATTTCTGTCGGCCCTGGGATTCAAACCGCGGCAGGAATTTCGAGACGCCTGGCGACGAGACTGGCGATATCTCTCGAATATGTTTTTCTGCATGTTTATGTGGCTTCGTCAGGGACGCACGGCTAAAAACTGATCGATCCGTTTTTAGGTGTCCGTCCCCAAGGAAACCGCACACGAACGTGCGGCAAAAGGTTATAAGTTTTCAAGTTACGATGGCGAGTAGTGGTCCAGCGGGTTCAACATTTTCGACACTCGTATTAATTTTAAAAGGCTCGTAAAATATCTTTCACCGAGTTTTCTTTCGTTTCCCCACCTAAATCGACACGTAGTGGTGTGTTTTCAGTTTTGGTAAGTGCATTGTAAAACTGAAAGACAAAACAAGACTTTACTGTTTGATATGTTCCAGGTATTGCTGTTTTATCAACATTAATTCTTTCTCTCTTAAAGCACCGGGCTCGTGAATGTTTCGAGGAAACGAGTCCGTTAGCCAAATTTATATTTCACCACTTGTGTCGAATTTCATATTCAAAAATAACACAGATGCATTAAATGCCAAGAAGGCAATAATACCTTTCGGTACATGTAGACAGAAACAGTCTTTGTTTATTATTGAGCTTTGAAAACAGTGAGGTCTAATAGTTAGCACGACAGGCTCTAGATAAAGCANACGAGGCACCATTGTAGAGATGATTTTTTCCAGGGTTAAGAAATCATCATCACTGTACACAAATTGTTTGGCTACCACCGTTTCTGCGTTATAGTTTAATATCGATAAGAAGAAAGGGAAGATGAGCATAGTTTATCTTCAATTTTCCCCTTTCCTGCAAACTGGGAAAAATTAAGCTTACAGCTTTAGGCAAACGGTGACCTAATCGCTATCGGGAAGACACTTCTAAGATAACCGAATTTAAAATTCGCTCGACATATTATGTTTTTGTTGTTGTCGTTTTGAGCACCTAGAGATCTGTCCTGGAAGATGTCTTTATGGTCCAACGCTTCTACCGTGCAGGTTCGGCCTTGGAAAAGGAAAACTCAATTAAGGGTCTGGTACTTACTATACTTTTATCAGGAATAAAAGTGCTCCCACTAGGAGACAGATACTTTTAAAATACTGTACAAATAACACTGTAGACCTTTCTCTTATTTTTTCTTTGCACCTATTTTTTCCAGTGAAAATTTCTACACGAGCCTCCAAATTTTTCAATAATATCAGACCACAAACTGCTTTACTAGTTCAGCCCAGAGACGTGAACTATTATTAAATTCTGCATTAAAAAGTTTTGGAATCATGAACGAAAACAAAAGAACGCTAACACCAAAATCTATGACGAGAAATNAAAAAGTGCGACTCGTTTTCTTTGATGTCAGAATCTCAAACGAGATAATACGTACTTGTCGACTTTGCAAAAACCTTCTCATTTTCTGTCATGATTTGCTCCAGTGACCAAATTAATTATCCACCTTCATATGTTAAGTCTAGTTACCTTCCTTTACTGCCAATGACGTAAAGAACCCAACAAAGTAAAAAAGGCAACACCTTCTTTTGTTTTCCTTTACGCAGTTGCTGGTACCACTACGTTACGACAAAATTCTTTGCCTGTTAGCCTAAGTGACTAATCTGTTAAGTATTTACACCAGCAGTCATTAAAAATCTGTATATTAATCCGACCATTTAGTGTACCTACTTCCTGTGGAATAGTTTAAGCTAGCTGCAAACTATAAAAAGGGTTTCAGAAGATTTTGTCTTTCAAACTTTCTAGCTCGTTCCAGACTCTCGTTACGGCCACCTCCGACGAGAAGTTTATAGCAAGAGTTTTATAAGATAACGGTGTTTGCGAGTAGATGCAAGAGCCAAATTCAAGCAGTTTATCAAGCTATTTCTCTGCAATTTACGATAGGACCGTTCTTATCGGGCAATAGAATAATTACTCTGTAAAATTAAGCATCTTCCATTTAAATATTTGTAAGAGAACCAAGACATTCATTAGGCCCTATATACATTCAATACGGTACCTTATTTACCTAAAAATTCCTTTTATTCCATAAAAAAAAAAATCCTTCTCGTTTACTCTTCGAGAGATGCAGAACGTAGAGCTCACCGAACTCCAACTATCCTCGTCATTTTCACCGAAGAAGATNAGAGCTGGACGAAATAAAGTCGTAATTACGGTTTAGAGAGAGGTTNCTCTGTCTTTTATGTNACTCTTTACTGTAGGGCCGCTATTCAGCTTGTGAAAGTAAAAAATGGGCACTACACGAGATCATTTGGTTTTCAAGGTGTTAAACCTTAAGACAAGATTGTTGAGTGACTAACCAAGTTCCTTTATCATTTCATGTAGAATTCAATCACCAATGACTAGACTATTAAAGATAAAAAAAGTCAAACAATTACCTCAATCACGAATTGCGTAGACTAATAAACAAACTCCAGCTTAACTTTGCTATTTTGCCATACAGAACTAGACTGTGTATATTTGTGATTGAGGTAAGTATTCGACTTTTTTATATTTAATAGTAGTCGTTAGTGATTGAATGATAAAGGAACTTGGAATACAAATACAGGTTAGTCCCTGAACATTCTTGTCTGAGGTTTAAAACCTTGAAAACAAAATGCTCTCCATTTTTTACTTNCACAAGCTGAATANCAGCCCTACTGCAAATTCAAAAA
This sequence comes from Machilis hrabei, assembly GCA_003456935.1. Taxonomy (NCBI): domain Eukaryota; kingdom Metazoa; phylum Arthropoda; class Insecta; order Archaeognatha; family Machilidae; genus Machilis; species Machilis hrabei. The sequence continues at coordinate 41,343 of KZ874782.1, forward strand.
TACGACTCACGTTAAGTCCCGGATGGAAACGAAGTCCCCACTGATAGGCTAGGATTTGTCCGGCTTGGACGTTATGTCCGTCCTGAACGCGCCAACCTCTGCGTTTTCCTCGAGCGTGGCCTTTCGGGTTCCTGGTACTTCCTCCCGCCTTCTTCGACGCGTTGCGAACGGGAACTGACGAAAAGACGGAGAAAAAGTGTCAAAACTTTTGCAGTTTGGTTTGTGACGTACGACAGCTTATTAGATAGCATAACAATAATAGAGATAGCCCAATCTCATTAATATCTGATGAAATGCTTTACACAATGCACAGTGAAACATCTTAATAATTACCGTCATTTTAATCTTGTGTTTNCTTAGGCCTACTGGTCTTATTTAACTGCAAGCATAATTGTTTATAATAAAGTGCAAGCAGGCAGTAGATACATTGTAAATGCATGGAAGTTGTACCTGGCTTCAATGTGCACAGTTCTGCACAATAAGTTGGCGCATCAAGTCGATCAGAAGGAGCTTGGGTTGTGTAATGTCAAGTTCTCTTATTAAGCTTAGGAGTGCTTTCTAGCTTTCAAAGCTACACTCACCCAAGGAGGCACAAAGGTTTAGAAAATCTTCTTACACGTTTAAAACCTCAAAGATTCGGCTTCAAATGCGTATTCTATGCTGAAAAAGCAGAAAACGACACGAACATCCTCGAACGCGAAAACGTGGCACAGTACGGGAGATTTAACGACGTCGAATTAATAATGCATTTGCAACGTTCCGAGACGATTGTGTATGGAAAGAACAAGGACTTACAAAGGTCACATTTTTTCACTTCCGGCATTATAGATCGCAGTAACGTCTTCGAATTTCGAACGTGTCGAAATTAAAAGTCGCACGAATTTTAGGCTTTAGTTAAACATTAATACCTAGACAAACGCCACTTAAAATAGTACTCGCCTCTAAATTGTAATTAAATAATCAGTTTTCTAAATCACAAATATTGGCCTCCAAAACTAAAGACGCCCAACATCAAAACACTCTGCCATCATATACATCCCATGACTAGCGAAAGATAGCCTAGATTTAGCACCGTTTGTAACTGCCATCTTGGTCGTGCGTTTGGACGCCCCGTCGTCTCNGAGGGCAATGTTTATCGGCAAGGGCTTTACGTGCAGCTGCGCACGTCTCTCGGGTTAGGAGGTGCCATATAATGCAAGTTATCTTATTTAGATTACAAAGTGCTTTGGAGCTTTCACAGTTACACATGAGGACTCGTTTAAGTTTCGAGAAGGCTACTTACGTGTTTAAATCCTCTAGAATTTATTTCACGTGTCTGTTTTTGGTCTTTTCAGAACGGCACGATTACTTTTAGTCGAAGCGACCGCGCGCTAAGCTTCGGCAATCTTCCGTCGTCTGCAGTGCCCCCTCGGGCGAAAGAATGCATGTAACGGCGCTTAGCGTTGCGGTCGCTTTGACTGCACCGGTCTGAAAAGAGCAAAAACAGACATTCGAAATAACTTCTAGAAGATTTAAATATCCTCGTATGTAACTTTGAAATCTGAAAAGCACAGTGTAAGTGAACTAGGATAACTTCTATTACATGTCACTTCCCTGAGGCTGAGAGTAACCCAGGGTATGACCGTGTAGTTTATTGCATTTACATTTGGACTTTTCTCGCATGCACCAACAAAAACAACCACTAACATTGACCCTATTTCAGTGTTAGTACTTCCCAGGCTATCCAAAATTGTTTTCCATGTATATAAAAAAATTGTCTATCTCCTGAAGTTATACATAAACTAAAGCGTTCCTAATAACTAAAAGATTTATTACTTACATGACGTTTGCAAAACCTAAAGCACGGCCATTTTTTACGCATCCGAACCAGACGTCGTCTTCGACTCGCTCGAGCAAATACGAAAAAAAGGACCGTCATTGTGGACGGTGTTGCCGATAGTTATACGTACTGGCATTTTAATACTTCTAAGGCAGGCACGACCGTTACAATTTCTGGCAATACGTGTACATAAATTGCATTCACGTGTTGCCACAAATTATAATGTGCTACTTGTACCGGTCGTGCAAGCTTACATTTTTTGCAATCGTATTTTGAGCATTCGTTTACTGTGACGTAATACATTTTTACCAGAAGTGACGAAATGTGAGACTTATAAATCCTTCTTCTTTCCATACAACCGCTGGAATGTTGTGAATGCGTTATTAATT
>KZ874793.1:10097-21706 GCA_003456935.1 Machilis hrabei
ATTTTTTCGCCGAAAAACCAAACTCATGTGATTTTTTCGCCGACATACCAAACTCATGTGATGTAAGTCAAGTGACAGCCAGTTAACTCCTGAAGAAGGCTGGAGGTGTTTCCAGCCGAAATATTGAGAAGAATAAATCTAACGGACACAGGTAAGGAAATATTGTCTTTTTTCCAATTTTTTGCATGCAATAAGTATTTTATTTTCTTAGCAATTAATCATGTTAATAAAAGTAATAAACGAAATTATCACCACTTATTTGAATCAAAATTATTTTAGCAAATGTTTGAAATAATGTCTGACTTCAATACACTTTACAATGCGTTTTGTGAAAGATTCCACTGTCCGTAATAACATTTCTCTGTCAATTTCTCAGCAAGCACTTTGAATACATTGTTTCATATGTTCTAGCGTAGTTGGCAAATCACTGTAGACCTTTTCTTTAAGATAGCACCATAAAAAGAAATCTGGTGAAGTCAAGACTGGTGATCGTGCAGGCCAGTTTATGAAAAAATGGTCAGGACAAAAGTTGTTTATTTTTTTACGCAAAATACGAATCCGTAATAAAAAATAGGGGTTTCTATTTTAAAAAAATAGGTTTACCTTGAAAACCTCCACCAAATAAAAAGTTCATATCGCCATTATGGTTGCCCATTGAAATCCTAAAACTTTTGTTTAGTTTTTTAGTTATTTAGGTTTGCCAAGTTAAATGCCCCACCCTGTATATTGTGTAGTATTGAGATACTTTACAGATACATTTCAGTTGACTAATATAGAAGTGATCACAAAGAATCAAAATAGTGTCTGTACATAAACAAAAATAANAAAATGGATTCCTGCAGGGATCAAACTCGAGGGCACTTATTTGCGAGCCCTGTATCAATTTTTGTTTTATTGTTTCGTATTCTGAGCCTTGCTCTTTTCCCATTATTTCTCTTTAATTCGCCCACACACATGCANACCTTAAGAGGGATTTGACCTCTGAACCTCTTGGTTCAGAACTCTGTGTGCTAGTCACTTAAACATGCAGACCTGCTGCTAGGCCACNCCAGTCTGTGGTATTTATGTGGGCAGCGGACTGTAAGTCCTTGCATGTGTAGCTTAATCCCCCGTTTATGAACATGGCATTGTATTACTTTACCAGTACGTTCTTTGATAACTGCTTTGCCATCAACGAGTGTCATCCAAATTAGAGTTGCAACATCCGTGCACTCCTGTTGTCGGTTTTGCTTAAAGGTTGTAAGTTATGTATTGTATAAAGCTCCCAAAGTATGTCACTGCAGTATTTATTTAACAGGACTAAGGGTGTGTTTGGGATAAACATTTGTATTTATAGTTAAGTGTGCTATGACTTTTAAGCATACAGTGGGCACCTTCAAAGGGTTTGTAGCAATGAACCGGAACACCGATGATGCCCTCNGAAAAGTCAAGCAATCATGGCACACCAGCACAGAAATTAATACAGGGTTTATTGAATCTGGCCATGAAAACTTGTGTGTAATAGGCCGTGATTCTGGTGTCAAGTTACCCTCAGATTGGTTGAATGCTTGCCCTNTGATCGGGAGGTCCTGCATTCAAAATATAGGACCAACTCCTTGCCCTGAGTGTAGAGGATTGTCCTACGAGTCTGCCTGTGTAGCACTCCATGGTAGGGTATCATCATAGAGGCTTCCAGGAGGGACCTTAAAAGTGGGGTCCCATCAATAAAGGTTAGTTGTAAAAGAACCCAAAACTAGTTACGTGTCGAGTAGTAGCAAAATTCAATCATCCTGAAATGACCCTGTGACGGGATCTATATTACTCCTAGGATGTCAGAAGTGTAGGACTATAAATCCAAATACTCAATAACCAGAGGCGTTAATCACCAATTAAGAGGTAGTTAAGATTTTAAAGCAGTTAAACAAAATAATGCTCCGGGGTCCGATGGTATTCCATCCCGTGTTTACTCTCTTTTAGCTGAAGATCTCGAACCATTTGTCACAACTCTATACCGGAAGAGATTATTCCTTAGAAAAATCCCAAATCGCTGGCGGAATACAAATATTGTTCCGATTCACAAGGGAGGAGAGAAACAAGATCCTGCTAGAACACATTACTGGCAGCAATACAATAAAACATTTAGGCACTCGGGGTTTTACTATTCAGGGAACAACATGAATTCCATAAGAATTTATCTTGTGAAACTCAGTTAAGGGTGCCTGCCTCACACGGTACTGGTTTATTCGCTACTCGCTAGATTTTTCTTTCGCCAGGTATTCGCTACACCGAAGCGAACTTCTGGCTAAAAATTTTGCCAACAAAAAGAGCCCTCACTAGGTGCTAGTAAAAACCAGGAATTTGCCAGCTTTTTGAGGAACAGGTAGTCTAGAAATAATGTAATNTATCTTCATGCCTTTACTTTGCATGCACAGAAGCCATGATTCATTCAGCTGATTCATTCGCTTCTATCCTCATANTAANCTTTATAACAAAATGCTGGTAAAATCAGCCAGCTTTTCGCTTTGTTATAGCAAACAAGTTGGACATACCTCTACTTATCAGCTCGCGACAATTAAACNCAGATGGCGACAAAATCATTTGCTAGCGAATAAAGAAGCTGCTGAATTTCAAAGTTTGCAAGCGAAAACAAGGGTGAATAAAAATGTGAAGCGAATAAAATCAGCACCGTGAGAGGCACCCTTTACTTTTACTCGTGGAAGTACGGTACTATCCAAAATTGTACAGAGCAGAAAACGAGTAGATGTCNTATTCTTGAATTTCAGTAAAGCATTTGACACTGTACCTCATGTAGGACTGTTACACAAGCTATAAAATAGACCATTCAGTTCTTAAATGGTTAAAGCCCTTTCCTTATAATAGATCACAGCATGCAATTATTAATGGGGTCATATCCAACTCTGCCCAGGACACGTCAGGAGTCTCCCAAGGTCCGTTGTTATTTTTACTTTATATTTATGATCTACCCACAAACATCCGGGTCCTCTATTTGATTATTTGCAGATGATACCATAATATATAGGGAAATAAATACTACAGAAGATAATGAGGAATTACAAAAATCTCTGAACTCTGTTCAGGACTGGTGTAATTTGTGGCAGTTAAATCTAATTCCAAAGAAATGTTCGGTCATGTATATCAAAAAGCATCGGCAGAAAATTCAGATCAAGTATGAACTCTGTGGTGGTACAATACTAGGTGTAGTTAATGAATACAAGAATTTAGGAGTATTACTGTACGAGAATCTGTCATGGAATACCCGTGTTAACTATATTGTAGGATAGGCAACACGAACTATGAAGTTTTTCAAAGGACATTAAAGCGAAGTTCATTAAAAGTTAAGCAAATCGCAGACAATGTGTTCGTATTTCCAATTTTATAGTATTGTAGTTGTGTTTGGAACCTTTACCAAGTAGGTTAATATACGATATTGAAGAGATACAGCGTACGGCAGCAAGATTTATGTTGGGTAGTCACGATAGATTAGATAGCACATCAGAAATGTTGAAGCAACTATATTGGGTTTCATTTACTGATATTCGTCAAAAAAGGTTTACACAAATAATTTATGGTCAGTTGTAATTAAACTGTGAACATGTACTGCAAACAGCTACTTATATAAGTAGAAACAATCGTGTTTACAACATAAGGAACTTAGGTGTAGAANGGACGGTTATTTGTAGTCTTTTCTTTCCTCAGGCAATTCAGGAATAGAATCGTACATGGCGCACCTCCTGCCAAATAATAAAAGTTGATTGCGGGGTAAGATGTAGATGTTTACTCAAGTGCTTATTAAAAATTAATATATTCTGAAATTATCTCTTATCCTTTATGTAGATAATTTGAATTGGCTGTTATCTGCAGCATTCTTAAAAAAATTATATGTTACCTATTAGTTACATGCCACTTGGCAACCACACTGCATCCCATACTAATTGCAGCTACCACAGACAAGTATAACTGTTGTCAGGTGTGTTGTGTTTGTCTGTANATCATAAACTTCTTTAGACAATGACTGTATGCTACTATTTTGCTATGTCACCGAATNTATTCAGATCTGCATCATGTGTANNTACATTAGCACATTTCAACTGCTTGGGAAAACAACAAGAATCCTTTGCTGTTGAAAAACTTCCATGTATTCTCTATCCTCTTGTATATTTTCATTCAACAAGCACACTAGTTTATATATAAAAAAAATAACCAAAAACAAGCTTATATTGTTCGACGTGTCAGAACACTTCCATTTACTTACTTTAGTATAACAATTTCTGTCAAAATTACAAATATGCTGGTGATTTTTACTCCATACATCAATCTATTTCGATCTTAAAAGTGATTAAATTGGCTTTAATTTATTTGGGCCATTTTGTTTTCAAGATGAACTCAGTCCATTTTTATAGAGCCACCATTTACTGGTATTTTATTTGATTTGGAGAGACTTTCACCAAATATAATTTTAGTGAAGATNTAGTTCTTGCTCGTACTCACTCGCGGTCTAATTAAATTTGCAGTGCGATGTGCCTAGCTGTTTTAAGTCGTCCAGAACAAACATCAAACATCCACAACCTCAGGTTGAGTGCTTTTACAGTCTCTTTCAACGATCCTAAAATGAGTAGTCTCAAACCAGCACAGGCATTTAGCTTCAAGTAATATTTCTTAGGAGGTGATTAAAGCCCAAACTATATAAGAATTAATCAAATGCATAATTAGCAGAATAAATACAAAAACATTTAAGGCTACTATCTTTCACATGCAACACAAAAACCTTAACATTCATAAATAGCTACCTTAATTTTTCTTATCATTTTAGATATTTGCATTAACATTTCTTGGACGATTGTCAACAGACCATAGATTATTTAAATTATATGTTGGAGACACTTAAACATGAAAGATAAACAATCCTACAACCCATTCATGACGCCAGTAACTATTTTTAAAGCTCTTTTCGTAAGAGTTTAAGTTTTCAAATTGAAGTACATTAAAATGTAAAAAAAAAAGCTTTTATGCATTTTTTCTATATACAGGGTGTTAATGAATAACACCGAAAAATTGATAGGGTAGATTCCTTTGAATAATTTGAATCGAAATTGAAGAATAACATTTTTTGTTTAGAGGCTCCGTTTAGGCTCTACAGGCCCCAAAAGAAAATATCGATTTGGCAACACCGCTTTGCGAGTAACATTGACTACACGTTCAGAAACTCTTCAAACTGTGCAATGCTTGTAGCTCAGTGGTATTAGTTTTAGTCTAAGCGTACATGCATTTACAGTCAGCAGTTCAAACCCTGATTGCGACACTAATATTTTTTTAATTACTTAAGGAAATAATTGGATTAAAACAGTGTAATTAATAAATAATAGTGTATCTCAGGGACTTGTTTATAAATGTGAATTTTATTATTACAAACATACACAATTTTTCATAGAAAAGTAAAGCGTTATACCACCACTTTGAATAAAAGTGGAACACAAGTGACCGCTTAAGAAGTGCCCGATTTACTGACCACAGTACTGTCCATGTGACATAAGTTTGTACTTACTTTACCAATGTTAATGTTGATGTTGTGTACACAAGTCGAATATTTATGTAACAAGTGTACTCAAGACAGCTTGACAATGTTGCGTGTCTNTGGGAAGTAGTTACCAGCTACTTCTACTGTATGTTATATGGATGGTACTGACTGGTCAGTAAATCTTGCACTTTTTAAGACGTCACTTGTGTTCCACTTTTATTCAAAGTGAGAGTATAACGCTTTAGTTTTCTACGAAAAAGTGTGTAGGTTTGTAATACTAAAATTCATGTTTATAAACAAGTCCTTGAGTTACACTGTTATTTATTAATTACACTGTTTTAATCCAATTATTTCCTCCAGTTAATTAAAAATATTAGTGTCGCAATCAGGGTTTGAACTGCTGACTGTAAATGCATGTACACTTAGAAAGTAAAACTAATACCACTGAGTTACGAGCACTGCACAGTTTGAAGATTTTCTGATTGTGAAATGTTAATGTTACTCGCAAAGCGGTGTTGCCAAATCAATACTTTCTTTTGGGGCATGTGGAGCCTAAACTGAGCCTCTAAACCAAAAATGTTACTCTTCAATTTCGATTCAAATTACTCAAAGGAATTCACCATATCAATTTGTCGGTGTTATTCATTAACCTGTATATATATATAGCATTTCAGCAATACATTGAAAATAATTTCATGTCACTAGTAGATATCTAAGTAATCACACTATCACCTTCATACTCTGAATTTAATGTAACTGTCTAGTTTTCAGATATTTCAGTTTTGCTTTACGTTAAATCCCTTCTCGCGCACAGCTAATAATAACCGTTATTTATCATCTGTTCTGGGATTAAGACTTACACTTAAGAGCCAAAACATTATCANATGACTACCTACCTAATACCATGTTGGTTCAACTTTGACACGCAAAACAGCTGCAACCCGCCTTGGCATGGATTGTACAAGTCCTTGGTAGGTGACCGGAGACAGATTGTACCAGATGTGCAAGCAACGGTCACGCAATTCCCGGATATTACGGGGAGGTGGTGTGCGAGCTCTGAGCTGCCGATCGATAACATCCTAAATATGCTATATTGGATTAAGGTCCGGTGAGTTAGGCGGCCAGGACATCAACTGGGATTCATCATCATGCTCCTCGAACCACTGTATATCGATTCTGGCCTTGTGACATGGAGCGTTGTCCTGCTGGAAGACTCCATTACCGGTGGGGAAGACAGTCACCATGAAAGGGTGTAACTGGTCCGCAATGATGTTGAGATAGTCCATAGCTTTCATGGTGTGTTCTACCTCAACCAAAGGTCCCAGAGATGCCCATGAGAACATCCCCCAAAACATAATACTGCCACCACTGGCTTGTTTATGACCCGCGGTACATGTGTCAGGCAACTGTTCGCCTGGAAGACGGCGTACCCTGACATGGCCATCGACATGATGAACCAGAAATTGTGATCATCCNACCAGGCAACTCTTTGCCATTGTTCCATGTTCCAATCTCGATGTTCCCAGGCACACTGTAGGCGTAAATGGTGATGATGCTTGGTTAACAGAGGCACATGAGAGGGACGTCTGCTGTGGAGTCCCATATCCAACAGATTCCGCTGAACTGTGTGCTCGACACAATTGTATTTGGACTTGCATTGTATTGAGCTGTCAGTTGAGCCACTGGCTGCTGCCAATTTGCTTCACCAAGGGGGACAGCCTCCGACGTCCAGGTTCGGTTACGATGCATGGACGTCCAACGCCTTGGCGTCTATTTCTGGTTTCCCTGTCATTCATCCACTTTGCATAGATACTAACGACAGCTCGCGAACACCCGATGAGCCGTGCAGTTTCAGAGATACTCGGTGAGCCGTCGGGCCATCACAATCTGCCCTTTATCAAAGTCGCTTAAATCAACATCCTTCCCCATCACATGCACACGTAGTCGACAGAATGATTCCTCAATATCCCCGGCACCCGTTAAATACCATTTACACCTGATCACGTGCCCTCCGCGTCATCCAGGCGAGCTAATTTGCAAAGGGAGGGAGCGGTCACAATGTTTTGGCTCTTCAGTGTACANGGATTAAGTATGAACAAACTCTTCAGAAACAGCATTTCTGGCCTGTTTGTGATAAACCCCCATATCATGCTGCTGGCTTACTACCATCCCTTACTTTCTATAATCCAAACCATTCAAAATCACCAACAAAGCAGTGTTTCATAAAACAAACAAAGATTTGCTTAACAATATGTACCTTAATACAAGAGCATTACTATCCACTTTGTTCAAACACAAGAGTTAAGTGCAATGAACACTTGAAATTTAGTGCATGACAGATTTTATCAAAACACATCCTAAGGCACAGATGGCCAACAGACGATCTCGATCGACTTGAGGGCACTAGTTTGGTTGGTCATGGCCACTTTTTAGTTCTTTAACATTTTTTTACTAAATTCAAAAATGCGTTTCTTTCGAAAATACTGTTCAGAATAATTTACTTGAATCTTAGCATAGTTACAACACTGTACAAAGAGAGACCAACAAAAGGAAAATGCAAGCACCGTCCGAGCTGGCTGTTTTGGTAACTATATTAAATTATTCGCTGTTTGAACACCTAAACTTGCTACCTCTATGAAGCAGCTTTTTCAAATATGAAGATGGTCATAAAATCAAAATATTGAAGCAGTCTGACTGATGAACATTTAAAATCCTACCTTCATTTTTGCCCGAGTAATTGCAATTCTTCTTTCAACAAACCCTCAGAAGATACGAGTGTGATGCGCATCAACTTCAAAGCCAGAAGGTAATTTTTCACTTTATTTAATTCATTTTGTTTTTTTCGATGACAAACTTTAGCTCTAAACTGTGAAATGCCGTATTATTTTATATCTATTGTTAACAAAAATGATTTGTATTATTAGTCAAGAATGTGTTGTGCTTTTAAATCCAAGATACATGCAAAGTATCAACCCATGGTAACTTGATAGATCACGAAAAAGTTACTAGAGTAGATCACTAGATCAAAAAGTCCAGCCACTGCTGTCCTAAGGTAATCGTCAATTTTCATTTACCTCTCAAAATAAAAATACTACTCTTCAAGCATGTCCATAACCATGTTTTTTATATGTCATACTTCAAAGCATCACTAACACTGCTAAGTTTAAAAAATGTGCTCATTATTGCCGCATTACTGTGGACTGTGACGAGGCATATATTACAAAACAAACCATCCACCGTACGGTGTTCAACCAAAATTTGAAATGGCTGCAGCAATCCTTGACCTTTTCCCATTGTATCAAGTTAAATATTTTGGCACTATGTTGAGTAACCCAGTTTCATTAAAAGAATGCATTTTGTCCATAAAATCATTATCTAAGTCATTAACTGCTGTTTGTCATACACCCAATTAAAAAATAAGATCTACCCTGAAGTCATACGCATTATCTCGATCAGGGTTTCAGGAACCAAATCAACAGGGGTACAATACTAATTGCTTTATAAGGAGTTTTATTTCCAAGTTATCCTTACAATTCACTCAAGTTAGAATGTAACTTAAAGAAAAACTTGTGAACAATGAAATGTGGATAATCCAATACAACATTCTGCACAAAAATAATGTTACATTATTAATTTATGTAAATGACTGTTATCATACAAATGCATCCACTCTCAGTTAAAACATAACACTCTCTCCAATATTCATATTGTATCTACACTCATTCTTAATCTCACTCACTCACACACACACACTTGTACCGTCTCATGCAAATTAAACACGTGAAAATGAACTGTAGACCATATTTAAGTATGTGTTTTATTATATCGTTACATCAAACATGGTTACCCATATATCCTGTAAAAGCAGCAGATTGAGATGCAAGTGTAACTAACACAACACCATGTCAGGCACTTCAAAAATGCAAAAACTTTACTTGTTGAAATTTAAATTTCTTTCAACAAGATTCAACCTCTTGAAATACCTCATCATCTATTTTCCTTTAAAATAAACTCTCAGCAAGATTAAAACACAAAGGTTTATATGAAGTGGACAGACACACCTTTTAAAGTCACATCTTTATTCACAACCCAATATTAACAATATTAACACTAAACCTTAAAAGTACACATGGTGATATAAAACATTAAAAACGTGCACACAAATGAAGTTAAGTCAGTGATGAACGATCAGGTTAACTAAAAGAATTACCGAGCAGTGAAAAAGTAAACGACAAACGATCACCGACACGTCGAGAACGTAACATCTGCAAACGATAAACCACTCTCCCACAGTCATTTGAAACGAAGGTGAGGCAATATTCACCTAGAAAGAGGCATTCCCAGAGGTAGCATATTGATTTATGCATTGAAAAGCAAGGTAAATTAAATTTTTACAACCTGAGCCAAGTCACACACAAATGCACTCACTCTGTCATACACACAGTTTAGTAGCACACTATATTTATTTAGGATGAGCCATTACTTAACAAAAAAAGGGGGTAATAAAAAAAATGTTAGCCATATACCACCACCAATGCCATTTTATTTGGAAAAGGACTTTTTCTTTTATTTTAAAGCTGCTCCTTTAACTAGCAGTGTACAATAAATACTATATTAAAAGCCAATGCTTAAAAGAACATTACTTAACATAAAAACACCAAAGAATTATTCTAACAAATTTGTTGTTTGTGTTGTTCTACTCTTCTTTATCATGATAGCCTAGATATTTTCAATGCCTGAAATACATTATTTGTGTACAGTATTCCAATCACTTCATTTTGGTTTGGCACTATATATATAAACATACAGCTATTCACTTGTTTACTTTTACAGTATTTTCTCCTATTCTTCTCAGTGACAACTATTCAGCATTCACTTCAATAATATAAATTGATATCTTACAATCTGAAAAAGCCCCAGTGGTTTAGAATCTAAGCTTCCACACCGGAATTTGTATTCATATAAAATCTGTTCACTGATAATTGACAACTTTTTAATATGACCTTGAAAACATTATCCTTGTCTAGCTTGCTAGCTTAAAGCCTTGTCTGTTTCCTTCTATTTGCACTTTATTAACCCTTCGTTAGTCGTGCAGGGTACAGGTGTTGTCACTCTTCCTTCTTTTTGTTATATTTTATGTATCTCATGTTATATTGTATGTTGCCAAGTAAATTAACTCAGCAACTAAACATATCTCGTGTATTCTTAACAAACAAACAAAAAATAACAAATGTACCCCACGCGACTACTTGTGTGANCCCTAACTAAGGGTTAACAGTCCACAAACTGAAAGATTAAATTAATGTCTACAAGCAGATCTTAATATCCTCGACTAAGGGGTTCAAAGCCTCCTTTTGCTGACAATATTTCCCAGCCATTATTGTCTTAAAATAAAGCAAATTAGCTAATATTAGAGAATCGTGGCACAAGTTATTTATCGCATTGTTAACAAATGCGTACGTGTCATATATTGGGATGCACTAGATTCCCTAAACAGTATGACGATAATTTGGCATTTTAATGAGGTGACACAGACATGCAAAATAATAATATCAATGCAAACTTACACAAATGTGAAATGGGATTTAGCAGTGTTGAAACCATACTTTGGCTGTACTGTATCAGTCACATCCACATATATTTCAAGTGTTCTTAATGCATTCATATACATAAATGAATACAAAAGTTTCTAAAGAAGAATATTTTCCATTTGTGATGCACTCAATTGCAATGGGCCATAGAAATCAATTCATCTTATTCACACACTTTCATTAACATTCATAAAAAAAAAATTCTTCCAGCTCAGGTTTTCAAACTCTGAGAATGCCTCTTCCCAAGTATACTTAAATACACCAGAGTGAAATAATGGCAGACACAAAGAAAAACCTTTTTATTAATCAAAAGTCTATACTTATCTAGAAAAATGACACATACCTTTTCAACCCTTTCATAATTTCTGCACTTCATCTGAAAAACAAAACAAAATAGGGGTGTTTAGTTATTAGCATATCCACAAATAGGAGTACAGCTACACAATTTGATGTTAGTACATATTAAACATTGGTTTCTCGACTTGGCAGAAAATGTATATTCA